>VUQG01014259.1:11276-87739 GCA_015106755.1 Etia nguti | reverse complement strand
TTTTCAAAAGGTAGAAGAGTAAAAATATGGAAAGCCCTTGAATGAGTGTGTATGAATCTGCAGATACTCATAAAAAAAAAAAAAAAATGAGTGACACTCAACTCAGATGGACTTTTTTCTTTTTTTATTATGCATACAGGTGTTTTGGAAACAAAACAAAACAAAACAAAAAAAAGAAAAAAAAAAAGAAAAAAAAGAGGAGAGACCACCTCAGCCTCACCTCAATATGTTTCCTTAATGCTCATCATTATAAACCAACACAAAAAAGGATGAGATGACAACAGTGACAAAACACAACATTTAAAAAAAAAAAAACCCCAAACAAACCACACAACATACAACCCAAGAGAAAAGACATGAGACGGGAGGAACAAGTGGAATGATGAAAGAAAAAATGGCAAACATATCAAAGAGGAGGTAACGGACCGCATTAGAGCAAAAAAATAAGAAAAATACACAAGGAGTCGAGGAGATGAGACACATTCATCGAGTTGTGAACAACAATCAAAACAGATGCCTTTCGTCCTTCTCTACTGGTTTTTTGTTTTAAAATCAGGTTGGAAACAGCGATACAGCAGAACAGGAAATTAAGAGGAGAGCAAAATCAACATTCACAAAGGAAAAACTGTAAAACACCTGATATATATATATATATGTTTAAGCACACACACACGACTCCTCAGAGTTACACTCCTATGTCCAAAGATCACAAGTTGTTCAAAGATTAACTTTAAATGTTTTTTTTCACCCTTCAATTATGTTGGACCATCTTCTTGCCAAAGTGCTCCCTTTGTATAGCCATTTTTTTCTAAAGTGGAATATAATAGTGTTGCTGACCTTTTCATGTTTTATTAGTGGGGACCCAAAGGAGGGAGCGGGACTGTGTTTGTGTTATGGAAGAAAATGTAGAGGAAGCGTGTTTTACCAGAGGTTTAAAGCAAATAAATAGTGGAAATCAACAGGAATTCATGAGGAGGAGGAGGCTGTTAGTGGGGGTGAACTGCTGCTGAAACCAGTCATGGTGTGCATTCTGTGCAGGTCTGTGGCCATCATCAGTCATTTGCCTTTAAGGCTAAAGGAACAAACTGAGGTACTTTCACATACAGATTCACAGAAAGCAGATCAACCTGCAGGTGTGCACGCTTTGAAAGAAACAGCACAGGGTAGCAGAAGTATCCACTGATTAGTTTTATTTCTGTTGGACTCTGATCATATACTTCCATGATGTTTGATAACATTTATTTTTTAAAAAAAGGAAAAAAAAGAAGAATGGCAGCCTCGTGTGCAAGATTCAGTAAAACGAGCCATTGCTGTTAACGATGCAAGACCTGGACAGGCCGCAGTCACGATTGGAATGGATGGGTTGGCGCTCACTATCCCCGAGTCAAACTCTGTTGGGTACCCAACACTGGAGTGAAGCTGCAGTCAGACCAGATAACAGAAGGGTTCAGGAGACAGGCCAGGTAGGATTGCAAGCATAAAGAAATGGGGCAATTACATGGCAGGCCTCCACAAGCTTGTAGATTATGCAGCATTTTATTTGTGTTTCTACTGCTTATGTTCATGCACCCAACGTTTATGCTGTAGTCATAAAGCAAGAATGAATAAGAAGCCAAATCCACCTTTTTTTTTTTCTCGCAAACTCATGCACCTTGAGAGCGATCACATATTAAAGTATCACACGACTCCACCTGTGAAGCTAAGAAGGCACGTCAAACTGCAGAAAAAAAAATTGGGACGCATAATCTGGTCTGACTGCACCTTTAAACAGCGGTGTGTTTGCAGAGAGTCACAGGCAAGTGTTAACCTGCTTACCTGCTCTGTGTTAATCTTGATTTTCTTGATTTACAAAGTCACCCAGCAATGCCAGAAGGGAAAGTGTAGCAATGAGTGAGGAAAAAGAAGCTAAATGATGTAAAAATGAGGGGAAATGGGATTGAGGCAACAGACAGAGGTCGTAAAAATGAAGCCAAACGGGAATTTAATGTGGTAGTTTTCAGTGTTTCTCCCTCCAAAGTCTAAGACGTGTGAGTGCATCACTTCAAATCAGTGTGTTTGACAAATCTGTTTACAGTATGAGTGTTGCTGGACCGCAGGAGAAGCATGTGGTTGGTTTAGCAGTGTGGGTCAAATCATCGTTATCATCGTTACTCAATATGTGCGTGTATGTGTTTGCTGTCTCGTGGATGTGTGTGGGAGGGGGTGCTCATGGCTGTTTCCTGTGGGAGAATGGCAGAACAGGGGTGAAAGGTCAGTGTCTCAAAGGGGGTCACAGTGGGGATGAGGTGAGGTCAGATCCGGGGCAAAAGCTTCTCGATAAATTCCTTTACAGCCGCCATCTCCTGCAAGAGAGCAGACCAAATGTTGGTACAGTGGAGAAGCTGAACAGATGATTCAGGACTCATCTTAGCTCAATAACAGGCTGGACTGGAAATGTAACGCCGGGGCTGTTTACACAAAGGGAGAGAGCAGACTACTTCTTCAGGAAGCTTAGGGGTTTTTTGTTGTTGTTGTTTGTTTGTTTTTTTAAATGTGTGCAGCAAAATGTTGCACTTTTTCTGTTGCTAGTGCGATTTTCTTTGTAGCCATCTGCTAGGCTAACAACATCAGAGCCCGTGACACTAGGAAGTTTAACAAGCTGTGCTGGAGATTCACATGTAGCCCACAGATTTCGTTATTGAGAGAAGTACGTTGTGTAAACTCCTACAACCCCTTTTTGTGCATATATATGTGTATAAACGTTTTATTTGTGAACCTTCTTTAAGGCTTTTCTTTTGACTCAAGTGTCAAACTGTTAAAATCACAGTGTTTTAGAGACATCTACATTTGAAAGAACAGCTTTAGATGCAAATCTGAAACATTAAAAAACACTGGTAATAAAAATTGTACCAGAGACCCGGGTGGTTCTGTTTTGATCTAACTGCGAAGTTTCAGCTGGAAGAATGCATCATGGATAAAAAATACCCCTTGTTTAGAGTTTATCCTCTAAATCAGGGGTGGGGGAACTCCAGGCCTCAAGGGCCGGTCAGATTTTAGATGTGTCCATGATCCAACACAACTGATTTAAAAGGCTAAATTACCTCCTCAACATGTCTTGAAGTTCTCCAGAGGCCTGGTAATGAACTAATCATTTGATTCAGGTGTGTTGACCCAGGGTGATATCTAAAACCTGCAGGACACCGGCCCTTGAGGCCTGGAGTTCCCCACGCATTCTTCATTCTTTACTTAAGTCAAAGTACAGTTAAAACAAAACACTCTAGTAAAAGCTGAAGTACGTATTCAACTTCTTTACTTAAGTAAAACTGAATAAAGTACAGGCTCTGAAATGTACTCAAAGTAAGAAAGTACAAAGTAGGTATTTAAAGGACATTTTTACCAGCTATTTTTCTGCAATGCTAACTGAACCTCATGCTATATTAATATAATAATAAAACAATATTAGTACATGGGAATAAAAACATGTCTCTACCTTCAGGCTAACATGTTTATGCTCCATTAAACTGCATAATATTTTAATGCAACCTTTGAATAACGTAAAGAACATAAAGTATACCTCTTAGTATACCACAAATTGGTTTAATGTTTGAAGGAGTGCAGTGATATCAACTTATGATATCATAAACAATGACCCTGTTTTGAAAATGTAAGGAGTAGAAAGTACAGTTACTTGCGTTAAAATGTACAGCGTAAAAAGTTGCCAGAAAAATAAATAATCATAATAATAAATAAAGTACTGATACCTGAAAATTCTACTTAAGTAATTTGTACTTGTAATTTTGTACTAAAATGTTAAAAAAAATAAAAATAAAAATAATAATAATAATCTAAAAATTTGATTCAACCTTAAAAAAAAGTAAAACAAGCTTTTTAAAAGAAGTGGTGGTTTGTGAACAATAGTACCTGAGGACAGGAGCTGTGAGGGAGCCCTGGGAAGGTTTTAAAGGTAATCATTTGAGGGTTGACTATGGATTTGAGTTTTTCTGCTGTCATGGCACCAAACTGCACAGGAATCATGGCGTCCATCTCACCGTGGCACTGCAGGATTGGGAGGTTCTTATTGCCACTTGACGCCTGTGAGACATAAAAGTAGAAGTTAGCTTTGAGCTTAGCTTTCTCACTAAAACCTTCTGGCAGTGTGACATGTTAAAAACCAGAATCAGAATCAGCATACATCATACTAAAATCATATAAAGGTATCGGCATTGTGTTGAAAAGAGGAGCAGGCAGGAGAAGGATGTTTCTCCTCTGTAGTGAAACTGTGACTGTACCGATGGGAAACTCCTGTGAAGTGGAAGCCAGCAGCTGAGGGCCACAACACCAGCCAACTGGTGCTGGCAGGTCAAGGCGGTATACAAGGACAAGGCCCCACCCTGAGGAGCAACACAGGAAGCAGACAATCTTTAATACATGCATTTATAATAATGATCTTGTATATATAATAATGTAAATGCAATTCACAACATGTAACACCAAGACATAAAAACCCACCTGAGAGAAACCGCCAAGTATTATACGGTTTGGAGGGATCCCATTTTTGGCCTCGTGTTCGATTATGGCCTTGACTGTAAGAAGCAAGAATAACCCGTTAGTGAAGCCAAACAAAGGGGTGGGTAGTACAGAAGAAAGAAGAAATAAGTCTGATGTGGCAAATTTCCAACAAAAATTTTCCACTTGACTTCCTGTCAACTTTGCAGCTGGCTTAAAAAATGTAATCCATACTTGGCATGTGGATATTGAAAGAAAAAAGTTTTTATAGCTGCTCTGAAGAGGGTGAAGACAGTCTTCATACAGAGCAGTGACATTTTATAACAGTCTAAATAAGAGGATAACAGCACACACTTTTAGAGATTTTCTCTTTGAAGTTTTTTTTGACAGACAACTACATACGCAGGAGTGTGAACGCTTGTTCACAAACTAACTAATCACAGCGTCAAGAACATCCGTTTTAAATTGCCTACATACTATTAAGTATAATCAAGCCTCTCATAGTCTTACAATTCAATTCAATTTTATTTACACAGCACCGAATCACAACTACAGTTGACTCAAAGTGCTGTATTCTTAAATGTACATTAAATGATGGTTTTAACCTTAAATTTTAGCGGGTTGACTTATTGCAGTGTAGCACTACAATACAGGTCAATACAAGAAACTGGTTAGACCTCACAAAAAACACTGGAACATCTCATTAGGCAAAAATCTCTGACAGATTTTTTGATCTATTTAACACAGAGAGATGTATGATATAAGCATTTAAAGCATTTCTAAAGATTCTCAAGTCTCAAATCTGGAGGCTGGAAGGAGACCCAAATCTCTAGTGGGACAATTTGTGTCTATGAACAAGAACAATCCGATTACTTTTTTTGTGACAATTAAACATTTTGCCCCGAAGTTGCGCTGAAAATCCTCAGACTCACAGACTTATTTTCGAAACTTGTCTGTTAATAATGTCATAAAGAGGGGATAATTTATAGGGTCATCTCAGGGATGCAGCTCTAGCTGTGCCTACAGAACCTCTGACTTCCTGATGCTGAAAAATTCTGCTTGTGAGGAGCAGCCAATCAGAAGAAAGTTGTCTTAAAGGTGGAGGAGCTAAAACAGCTTGTTTCAGAGTGATCTAAAAGGCTGCACCAAGGCCCAGTATCACATAAATAAGGATTATATTGAGCTATTAGTGATAGAAATGTACTGCAGTAGAGCTGGAAATCAGTATAATAGGTTCACTGTAAGTATTTCACATTCATATATTTAATAGTGTAAGCACCCTCTTTAGCTTAAGCCATTATTCAAGGAGCTAAGGTGCATACAAGAGAAGATACTAACCATTAAATAGAGGGATGTAAAACCAGATTGAAGCTGCAGCAGTCTGGAAGCTTTCCAATCACAGTTTAATGAGAGCGTATTAGTGCTTCCCTGCTATTATCAACCCACACACGTGGCCCTTGTTCGATATTTAAACACATTAAACTCACTGTTTTCTGCTGCCTTCTTGATTCCAGATTCGTCCTCTGGAGAGTCGGGGCTGAGACCCATGAGGTCAAACCTGCACACAAGTAAAGCCCAGCGTAAAGAAAATGAATGGATACAATTGGAGTATTGTCAATGGCAATATGGGAGGCTATTGTGGTTTCCAGGGAAACAATGGCATCCAGTGTTGAGCTAAAAGGCCGCCTCTTTCATCACGCCAACTCACCACGCGGGCATCATCGACTTCATGTTGAGTGTAACGGGAATGGGGGGCCTGCAGCGGAGGAGAGGCAATGAAAACATGATGGGAAAACAGCAGCCAGGAGCTACGTTACAGTAACACATTATTCACTCCAAACGACTGAATGATTGGTAAAACTTTGGCTTAAAACGCACCAAATAAACATTACAGAGCATTTATTTGCTTACAAGTCTTTAAAAAAAAAAAAAAATCAATCCACATAAGTCCCGACAAACAAAATTCTTAGAGGCATAAATCAAATCGTGACATGAGAAAAAAAGACTTACGCGTGGGGGCAGATAAACTTGACGTGAGGCAGCCGGATCCCCGTCAAAGTATCCGCCCACCCATGCCTGACAGAAAACAGAGAGAGCAACTCTTTGTTCCTAATCCAGCTACAGTAAAACCACTAATATGCAGAACATCCAGCCCAAAAGCATGACAACCAAGTCCATGAAAGTCACTTCTGCGCTGAAGTAACGCGTGTAGAAAATTATTTCTCTTGATGTATAACGATCAACATGAGTGAAATGATTTTTCATCTCCATTACAGAGGAGCACTAAAACTGTATTGAGGAAAAGCTTTCATCATGTACTGATTTAGGTACTTTTTTAAATTAGACATTCATAATGTCGTCAGTGCTGCTTTACGAAATTCAACCACATGAATATTGGCACCAATTACACATGACTAAAGGCCAGTAAATGCATGTTATTAAAGTCAAGTGCAAAAGCAGCAAGAGCCAAATGCAGGATTTTAAAATTAATTATTGTCATTAACTCTGCATCACCACCCTCTGCTACTGTGCTGTTTATGTAATGATTTTTAAATCTAGGAATGTTTCTCCTATGAATTTTCTCCTCACATTCAGCCCAATGAAACAAACATTTAAACAAAAAAAGGGAAAGAATACTCAAATTATGCAAACTATAATTACAAGGGAAAAAAATCAATTAGGTTCCGCTTGAAGTGTGATCCAAAAGGTTTGGGCAGCCTTTAAGAATCAGTTCATCTTCTCTTCCATCTCTGGCCTGCTTTCAGCCTGGCTCCCATTTTTAGATCGCTCCCTGGAAATCCTGTTTTGACCACTTCATCACAGACCTCAGCTTCTCTTTCAAAGTGACACGGTTTGTGTGTGATGATAATGATGATAACCTTTTATTTTGGACATATAAAAAAATATACCTATATTTACACACATACCTGCATAGACATATACACAGATATATGTGTGCATACAAAATCAACAAAATCTACGTGACATGAAATAACAACTCCATCATAATGTCCGACTTGGAGTAAGAACAAGCGTGTACATGAATTTTAATCCCTACCCCATGCATAAATATATATATATATATATATATATATATATATTTATTATCAATCAACATTTTCAATTTTCTCCAAAAGCAGGTTTTGGAAATTCTTTGAACTGAATAATGCTTGAACCTTGCTGTAGGTCCGCTGGAAAAGTGTTCCAGTTATACTCCACAAATGGAAATGCAAAAGGTTTTAATTATTATCCATATATCAAGAGTCTTGGTGATGAGCTGAACCACAACACAGCAGTTTTCAGTGGAAGAGCCTGCAGTGCCCAGTCGCCCAAGAGGAATCCTGCTCAGATACCCAAACCACCTCAACTGGCTCTTACTGTGAGCCCTTCTTGAATGCTGGAGCTCTTCATCCTACCTCGAAAAGAGAGCCCATACACCCTTTTGGAGAAAAGTACTTGTATCTGCAATCCGATTCTTTTTGCACGACTCCGTTTGTGTCCATAGGTGAAAGCAGGAATGCAGGGTGACCAGTAAATCCTACAGAGCTCACAGTGTCCGTGCCTGAACAGGCATCCACAGAGAAAGCAATTCACTTGCAAATTGGTTTGCAGCTGACAGGTGGTTGCTAGCAGATAGTTCAGGCTCTGGTTGCCTAGGCAACCCTCTAATATATTTACTACCCTATAATACGGTATGTCAATCAGTGTTAATCTTTGCTCTCAGTGGTAGTCACTTCAGTCACTCGCCTTGAAGTTGAGAAACTGCAGACTTGGCTCGTGTTTGCCTGCCATCACATGAAATCGCTGAATATCTCTGACTTTCTCCATTGTTGCAATATTACTGCTAGCTGTTTCCTGTGTGGACACCTCTTAACCCTAGAACACTAATGTCGTGTGATTTTCATCAAGTGTTGAATAAAAATCGGTTAGTGGTAATTTCCAAGGGAATTCATATGGTAAAACATTTATAGTCAGCTGGTCTTTTGTTTTTAAATCTTTCCCACATATGTCAGAGATTCAGCAAGAATGCACCTTTACTTGACAAGGCTCACATGTCCCAGGAGTGAGTGGACAAAAAAAACAACTTCCCAGTTTCATAATTTCTTTGTTTTAAAGGAATTTTCTGTTAATGATTCCCTAATTTTTAACTAATTTGAGAGCTTTTTTAATAAAGTCCCCCCAATATATTCATTTTAATAGACTTTGTATAGGGTTAAATAAAAGAAGAGCACTTCGATTTGACATGTATTTTTGTAATTTAATATATTTTTATGAGAAGTATGTTTTATTGGGTATATTATAATGGATAAAAATATACCCAGCATTACTGATAGTGTTACAAAACTGGACGTTAGTGTTCTGGGGTTAAAGCAGGGATTATAATTGCAGCTTGCTTGATGTATGCCTGTAGGTTGTATTCACAATTGCTACACTGTTGTGTAGTGTCTCCAGAGATGATCTCCGCACTAAGAGAGCCTCACACTCACCACACGATAATGAAAAATGCATCTCTCTGACCCAAGCGCGCCCTAGCATACTCACTGAAAGTTTATCATGCCTTTATGTTCCTACATGAATGCTTTTGGGTTTTTCCTCCAACATGCACTCTGAATTTGTCTCTGTAACATTTTGAGTTGTGTGAGGGAAACCTTTAACCAGAAATGATGTGGTCTGTAGGTGGTGGCATTTGAGGCCACAGTGATCTGTGCTCATCACCTGTCCTATTAACCCTAACCCCCTCAGATTTGGCTCAAAATACAAGTTAAGTTAAATGATTGTTTAGACAAAAGAAGTAAAAATACAAGTGGTCTGACAGAACCTCAACAGGGTGATCTACAAAAAAACAACAACAAAAAAACAGCTGTGCTGAAAGCGGTCCAAAGGTGCACAAAAAGATATCCTTCAAGGTGTGATCCGAAAGTTTTAACTCCAAACTAAAACTTAAATTTAACTGCACTTCGCAGAAAACAAAAAATAAAGTTACTCACCCTGAGTCTCCCAAACCATGAAGGAAGATCACCTGCAGCACAGATGGAGACAGCAGAATTATTTTCTCTTACACAGGTTTCACAAATAAATGAAAAACACTTCCTTCTAAATTCAGACACAGAGGCCTTATCTGTTCCCAGTACTGATTGGTAACAGAAACTTTGCTTCCTGTGATCTGGACAGTATGTTCAAGCCCATCTTGCACTTCACAGATGAAAAACAAAAAAAAAGTCTTTGATCTTCGATACAATTTACCAGCCTTCTGGACACAGAGTGCTACAGCTACAAGTTTGCAGAAGAAAACCAGGTGCCAGTCTTACATTCCTGCCAAGATCTACTCTCACTATGAGTTTCCACACACGATACTCCCTGCAGAGAAACCATGAAAGGGACTAATGACAGTTCAGAAGACTGGCAACTCGACGTTTGTTGGCTGGAAGTCAGAGAATTGGCTCTTTGCACAGATCAAAACATTTTTCTTCCATGTAGGGTTCAGAGCTGGAACAGTCAGCTTTGATCCTAAAGTTTAACAAAACCCTGCACGATATCCAATAACAGCCTGATAAGAGACTTGTTTAATTTTCACTCTGAGACCCAGCTGAGTGTTGACACAATGGGCCTGATTACTCTGCTGTAACACTTGTTACATGTGCTGCTGCAGGTGAAGCTACAGGTGAGCCATAAAACAGGACTAGCATGGCTACAGAAGTAAAGTACAAAAATTTTAATTTCTTCTGTATTGATCTCAGTGCTGGGTGGAAATTTGTATCTCTATTTGTATCTCTATGTGTTAGCCCTGCAACAGACTGGCGACCCGTCCATGTTTAAACAGCTCCACTGATTTTTATTGAGAGAAAAACAAACAAACAAACAACAACAAAAAAACAACCCAAAAACAACACTGTTACAGCCCTAGCAGGGCCTACTCCTGAAATTGTCCTTGTGTGGGTGTGTCCTGCCATCTTAGATGCCATCTTTTTGTACAGCTGGCTCCCATCAGCAATTATAAGTACTGAGAAAGGTGAGCTCTAGGGCCAAAGAGCTATGTTGGTTGGCAGCTAATGAGCTATTTGTGCGTTTGGTGGTTTGCAGCTAGTGAGCTGTGTGGTGATTAATTGCTCCTGCTCGGTGGAGAGGAATGTGTTGGTGACTAATCCCTTTTTACTTACTTTTCAGTTTACTGACCGACGCCTGAGTTTTGGTTTGTTTCTTTAAATGGTGATAGCGGCCTGACCGTCTCCTTTAGTTCAGTTATTAATACAAGTATTAATAAAACTCTTTAATTGAACAGTTTTGCCTCCTTGTCTCCTATTTTCAACCCGGACAATTTTGTTACTTTCCCTCATTCCCTGGATCCTTTTAGGGGAATGTAACAATTGTCATAAACATTATAAAAGATTACATATAAACATCACAGTTTTTTGTACTTTCTGTGGTTATAATTTATCCAAATATACTTTTTTATTAGAAGTTGGAATCTTATTTAAGTTTTAAATCTAATTATTCAGCTGTAACCTGACAGGACCAAAATTTAGGTGACTGAAAATAAAAATGTGGAGAAACAGATCAGGCACAGTTCACTGATGGACCAGTGATGCAGTTACTTGGACATCAATAAACTTTGGGCAGATCTGCTCTCAAGTCTGTTTTTTTATTACATGAAAAAAAAAAACCAAAACAATTTTTGCACCAGTTTTTGAATAATTTTCAGTAAAGACATAATTCACTTATGAGCTGTAAAAATTTGTTGTTGTTTTTTGGGGGTTTTTTTGTTGTTGAAGATTTTATTATTTCTGCCATTAAAGTTTGATGAGATTCATAAAAAAACTATGCTTTAATTTTTTTCACTTTATAATCTAGTCTAACATCAGCCATTACTGATAGGTACTTACAGCTCTATTACGGCCTTAGCGGAGATGTTTTACAGAGTTACACTCAATAATTGTTTGAATAATAATAATAATAATAATAATTGTTTAAAACATTATTTTTTATGTAATATTTCTCCCATATTGGCTTCTTTTTATGGGATACCTGTTAAATTCACAATTTAAATTTAAAATCCTTCTCTTGACACACGGCATCTTGAAAATTCAGGCCCCATCTTATCTTAAAGACCTCATAGTACCGTATCACCCCAATAGAGTGCTTCATTCTCAGGCTGGTGGCTTACCTGTGGTTCCTATATGATATAAGTATAAGTAGAATTGGAGGTAGCTCCTTCAGTTTTCCCTCCTCTGTGGAACCAGCTCCCAGTTTGGATTTAGGAGACACACACCCTCTTTACTTTTCAGATATGACTTAAAACTTTGATTTTTGACAAAGCTTATAGTTAGGGATGGATCAGGTGACCCTGAATCCTCCCTTAGTCATGTCAGACTGTAGATATGGTTTGCTTATGGAACCATGATAATCTACCTTTGGGTGGATCTGGTTCTGTTTAGACCCACTGAGACTGATTTAGGTGATTTTCAGTTAAAAATATGTTAGAGGTTCACACTTTGAATTTTAGACTCTAAACCTTGGAAAAGGTTGTTTGACAGTTATTTTTTGACAGAATCTGAAACAAAATTTAACCAGAGATGTTCAGAACACAGACTGTCTGCAGGCTGTATTTTAAAAATCACTTTGAAACACATTTAACCCAGGTCTTACAGTCTTCAAGTCATTTTTACTTTGATTCACAACATCTCCAAGATCCCAACTGTGACAGACATTTTTCCACCACTGCGACTGATTACAACACAGTAAATGACATATCACATATGAGTGTGTTATGTGTCTAAAGCTTGATACAGAGAAGTGTGATTTAAACATTTATTGCTACAGTAACATAAATGTGTCCAGTTCAAGGAAACTGGCGGACAGCCTGACAGCTGCACTACTGCCCAGAGTCACAGAGTTAATAGAGTTTATTCTTCGCTTATAATAAATCTGATGTAATTGCTGTTTCTATCCTTGCACTAACTACTGATTGAATACAAAAGCACTCATGTTTATTACAAAACACACCAAACTAATGTCTAACTGGGATTTCAGTGTTTGAAGAAAACATTCTGCAGATTAATTCACTCTGCTCTGAGGTTTGACAGCGACTTCAAAAATGAAAAAATTAATCAAAGCGTCTGTTAGCTGGTTCAGGTTGAGCTGGACAAGAGTGTCACAGACAAACTCAAAATTAATTGCAGAAAACCTGTTTTTTTTCTGCTTTACTTTGGTTCTTGCTTTTCTTTGTGTGTTGCCTTTCATCTCTTTACTTCCTGTTTTTGCCTTCTAATTGATTTCCTGATGCTCTCATGCGTGAGTTACTTTTAATGTGATTTGCTGCTGTGACTTGACTGCTTTCACCTGTGTCTTGCTCACCTGTGTCTCGATCTTTAATTTTCTGTTTATTTTAACCTTCGTGTACAGCGCTTTGTGACTGCCTGTCTACGAAAAGCGTTTAATAAATAAACTTTACTTACTTACTTACTTACATCTATGACATTGGTTAAAATGTGTCTTGTATATGTATCATGCTGTCTCCTTCTTTGTACCTTTTCAGACTGTTTGCTATCCATGTATTTTTCTGTCGCTGAGACTTTTTTTGGATTCGGTCTTGTGGATTTTTCATTTAGTGTGCTAATGTTTGCCTTTTGTTATTACTTCCCTTTCACGTATGTATTTCGTGACAGATCACAAAATGTAACATCCCTAAATAGTTTGCCATTTTGTTTAGCCAAACTAAAAATGATGCACATTATAGTGGTTATGTCTAGGCAAATATTAAACGTGTACATGAAGTGGCACTTTTCACTGGACACTGGACTTGTGATATCAAGCTGGTGATATCACAAGTCAGTGCAGGTAGTTTACAAGCAATTCATCAGAGCAGCTATCTATTCTTGGTTGTCAAATTTGGTGACTAGAATGAATCCAATACATACATAAATAAAGCAACACACCAAAATACTTAAACTACTCTGCATTGTAACACCAGACTTGAGTGATTTTTCTCTTTGAGATTCATCCTAATCTTTTGTTCACACATTGTCATCAGATGCCTTGTTATAAAATATTGACCACTTAATGTCATAACAGCTCAAATGGTGATGATACATCAATATTTTGGTCACAGCTTGTTTTTGCTGTCCACAAGTGACAAAATTTCAGTTTTCTTAGGTTTCAAGCATAGTAACATCACCAGCGGAAAATTAAATAAAATCACATAATAAGCTCCATAAACCAAACACATTATCTAGGTGATAATTTGACTGTGTATTTCTTGAGAATAGTGCCCTATAGGCAAACAAACAGCTGCACAATATGCAACCATAATTGTCCTTCTGTTCCATGGATGTGTAGGAAGAGTTAACTGCTATTCTAAAATGTGTAGAAAATTGTATCTACTGTAACTAAACCTTGGTGCTAGTAAACACATCAATGTTAAACATGTACTACATACATTACAATTGGCCTTTTTGTTCTTAAGTAAAACATGTAGCTGGATTCATGAAAAGTAAAATTTCAGACTACCAGATGGTGTACTTTTCAGTGTCTGTAAACCTTTCATACACAGAATCACAAGTGTATCATTAACTGGCAGGTCCTTCGAACATATTATCATACTGGTAGAGTGCTCTGAATATATTATTCATAGAGCCTGATAACTGTGTGGGATGTCTGTGGAGGAGTGGGGATAGAAGCAGGATCTACTGAATTACAACTAATATGACTAACAGCAGCTAATGTCTCATTTGCAACAAGCTTTTATTTGAACAATCATGCTATAGGTTCCGATTTAGAACAGCATTAGTAAAAAAACAAAAAAACAATTTTAGTGAGATAAACCAGAGAAGAAAACAGCGAATCCTCTGTAGAGGAATTTTATTCTGTTAACAACTTCAAAGAGTTCTTGATTAGAACCTTACTGGTATTCAAGGTTTCAAGGCTGACAAAAATATTGATGTTTTATGCACAATGTGCAGAGCTGCAGAGGAACATCGCTCACATGGTAGCAGATATGGTTGCACAGCTTCTATCTATCTATCTATCTATCTATCTATCTGGATATCATGGTAGTGATTTTATCTTAACACTACGTAAATATGCCATGTAGTATTGTAATGAAATATCTGTATAACAACAAAGGTAAAAAAAAGAAACTGTATCCCCAAAATTGCTGGGAGTAGTTGCTGGAGGTTGTTGGCTGTTCCTATTTAAAACTGATCACAAAGACTGCATTTGGTTTGGTTGCTAGCAGAATGTGATGGTTGCCTGTGGTTAACTTTATTGACTGTAAGGAAATCGGAAAAAGTGCAATGCAAATTGGAAATTGAGAATGTTCAGGGAAGCCCTATGGAAAGTCAAAGTTGTTCCTTAGGGCTGTAACCAACATTTCAAAAGGTGCAGCTTTTACATTGAAGGTCAACTGTTTCCAGTTAAGGTTGTGCATACAGTTGCATTACCACTTGGTGAGTATTTGCTAGGTGACTAAGACTAAATATTAATGACCAAAGCAAGTGGGTTTTCAGTGCAGCACCAAAAATTTGTGGTTACTGGATGTTGCTGGTTGACAGCAAGCATCCTCCAGCAAACACTGTTCAGCTGGTCACAGGATACACTTTTCTCTAGTGACTGGTGATTACTGACACTTCATGGTCTTCCAGTCTCCTGTGGATCTTTGGCTTCTTTTTCTCCTCTCTCTGAACATGAGTGAGTGGTGGATGTTTGTGTGTGTTTCTGTGTGTGTGTGTTGCTAATCATGCCTTGCCTTGAAGGGGTGGGATTCTTCTGAGATTCCCACCCTCCTCTCCAGTACACCTGAAGCAATCAAGCTCACCTGTTTGTCATTTGCCGATCAGTTTGCCACTACTTATGCTGGGAGCAAACCTTCAGTTGTCGGCTGGGTGTTGCCGTGTTAGTGCAACTGTCTCATCAGTAAGTCTGTTTTTACTTGCCACTATCATTTTACCTGTTCCTGTCTTTTGTGCAGGAGCACTAACGGACCAATGGACCTTTCTTATCAAGGACTTTGTAAATAGAGACTGTGGATTTGTCCCTTCATGAAGGTTTTGTAAAAATAGCTACTTTTTCACTAGCACTGTAATAAACTCACTAAATCTGATCTCCTGAGTCCTGTGTATTCAGTCCGGCCTGTGTCATTGGTTATGACACCGACTGTCCAGTAGACCTTCATGAATGGGGCGTTAACAATCAAGTTCAGAGTGAATGCCAGGAACCACTTGCATTCATCTGGTTTTCCCTCAAACTGGTGGTTGACATCTGGTTGTTGCCAACCAGTTTTGAGGTCTGTGTGACCGGGGATTATCATAGTTTAGTGGACACTCATTAAATTTGAGGCTTATAGCAGTGTCATAATGGTCAGCAGGATTATGCAGTGGGTAGCCCTCTCCCTCCTTGGCTTTATCTGGGTGCTTTAATTTCCTCCCACTGTAAAAAGAGATACATGTTAGATTAAGTTTGACATAGGTGTGGATGTGAGAGTGATTAAAGTGCACAGAATAAAGCACTGTATTAGCGTGTGTGGGGATGGATGAATATGGCTTGTAGTTCCTTAAAAAGTGGGAATCCTTTAGAAAAGTTAATAAATTCCACCACAAATTAGACCACAAGAACTACACTGAACTGACATGGCTAAAAAAAGTTGACAGTTTTCTCCAGTGAACTGTAGGACAGTTTCTAAATATCACATTTTTAGCTTATCATAAACAAGTTTATCTAATTTTCCTCAGTAGCTCCAGTTTTTGATAGAATGGTGATGATTAGCACTGTGTTGGGTTTGAATCCATTGGCTGGCTTTCAGTGTGGAGTTTGCATGTTGTCCTTATGCTTGCGTGGGTCTTCTCCAGATACTTCAGCTTCCTCCCACAATCCAAAGAGGTGCTTTCTTAGGTTAACTGGTGATTCAAATTTGGCTTTACACGTGAATGTGATCGTGAATAGCTGTCTGTCTGTCTGTCTGTATTAGACTGGTGACCTGTCCAGGGTTTACCCTAGCACTTGCTTTATGGCATCTGCAATAGGCACCCACCTGCTGTTGCCTTGAGTTGGATAAGTGGAAGAAAATGAATGGATGGATGGAGCTTTAATTAACTTTGATTTACAAGACTGCATGATGCTTTCTTTCTTCAAAAAGTTTAATAATACTTTTTTTCCTGACTTTTTTTAAGGATGTTATGACAGTTTGTTTTTGTACTAAAACTGTGCTTTCAGTCAGCCTGCTCAGTAAAAGCCAGGTAATAGTAGCATCTTCTTCAATTTTTGCACAAACAGTATTGTATATTAGAATTAGAATACGTTTGGAAGGGCTAGGGCTTTGTTTGAGATGCAATCACTTCTCAAATTAACACAATAAAGGGTTTAAGTATGATACTCATCTGAGGTCAAATAAATACATCTCCAGAGGATGAAATAGCCAGGTAAAGGATGTGGGTGACACCTTAGAAGACCGTGTAGCTGCATTAAGCTGTATATCAAGCATACTAATGTTAAACAGTGGCCTGAAATTCTAATTGTGTTCCTGTTAATCAACAAGACTGACAACAGGCAGGGTGAGCTCTAGAGGACTGGGAGGAAATCTATTAGCATACAATATGTTGTTGCGCTTGTTAAAATAATGGAAAGGCTTTGGGGCGGGGGTGGCTGGGTAGGTGCATTGTTCTCCTCGCTGTTGCTTTAGTTAATTGCAAATCCGAACCCTTTAAAGCTGTATGAAAGTTTGTGCAGTTTGACAAGCTCCACGAAGACTTGAACTCCACACTCTCAATGAATTGTGTCTCTGGGTAATCCTAATTGAACATATATTGGCCATGCGGCTTACGTTGTTTTGGCACTTATTAATAGTGTGCCAAGAAGAATTCTAATGTGGTTTCTACAATTGAAATAAGAGATAAACAAGAGTCCAGATCTCTCTGGCTGGCTCAGGCCAGTAATGCTTCACTTGTCACTACAACTCCTCTAATTGGGCCCTAGGTGAAGACAGGATGGGGCTCCAGGGACTGACTGGCTTTATTTTTCAGATCTATTCTTATAGAGCAATTTTGTTGTAGATTTGAATGACTTTGCTCTTTAATAAAAGTGCAACAGGTTGCAGTTTGGGTTTTTCTCACCACATGTGCAGATCATGAAATGCATTTCTCTCGCTTTCTGTTTCTGTCACCATAAGTTATTCATGAACCTGGCAGCTCAGTCCTCTTTAAATCAGGCCTATTGCAAACACTGTTCTGTCCTCTACTCAGATTGGCTAAAAAGTAAATGAATCTTAATACAAGGAGGCCCTTTTCAACTAAAAAATTAAAAGTAGCTATTTTTTGGGGTTAATGTTACTATCTGAGCTCCAGATCAAGATAATCAATTATATTGATAAGAATTACTGTTGAAAAGTACTGAAAAACTCTTACAAACACACAGTATATTTGATGAATATAAACCTTGTTCCTTTGACAAAGATTAAATAACACTGGCATTAAAAATGTGGTAATAAAAATATTTATTTGGTAAACACTGCAGAAACTCAAATCGCAGGAATATGCTAGACATTCAGGTTTTGTCAACCTTTCAAACTGGTTGAAAGGATTTATTTCCTGGTTTCTTTGAAATGGCAGGTGGGAGATTGTTGAAAGGAAAATTCATTTCTTTGTGCCTGATAAAACTGAAACTCATTAAAGCCTCTGTTGGAATATATCTAAAAGAGTAAACCAAACCTGGTGTGGGTGCTCACTGCTTGTGACATGACACCCATACGCTCAGGTCCCAGGGGTGCTGCTGTGTAGAGAGACCTCAACAGAGTGCCTCATCCTCTTGGCAGGCAGAGAGTGGCAGCCCCGAGGGAGGACCACTCAGTCCTGTCTGCACACTGGCCAAGGCGCAGACATATACTGCCAGATATGTCCTTCCACTGGGCAGCCAAACTTTTTGCGGTTACATGAAACTACATGACCTCTTTACCCCTTATCCCTGTAGATTTTTTGGCAGGTTTGAACATTTTACCATTTCTGTACCCCCAGGTTCATGCTAGGAGAGAGAAAGTGTGAAAACCATGACAAAGGTGGACCTGAGGTCAAGATAAAAAGTGTGACGATATCCTCTGTTGGCAAGCACAACCTCCTGTAGTGGGCATTCAAACCAGAAATAGCACTATGGAAGAAAAAAAAAGAAATGAAGCATAAAACAAAAGATGCTGTTGGTGTGGGCGTGTAGCTACAGGTGCTGCTGAAAAGATGAATATGAATCCAGAGAGAGTTCAGTTTTAACTATTTATCCATGAGTTCAGGCTTGTAAGACAACAAAACACTGTTTAAAAGACTATAATTACAACTGCAGAGTAAATGTTGTTCAGAGAACACTGCACTGCACTCGGAAGGATGTGTTTTTCTTTTACTTTCTGCTGGGTTGGTCCGTTTCATATGCATAGTAAGCATGGTACTAATGGTGCCACAGCTTAACAAATGATGAATGTTAAAAACATGCAGGTCACACTAACAGGCTCATTTAGCTAGCAGTGTCTGTTTTTGTTAAAATTACTTTACATCAACTGGAACTAGTACTGCTCTTACTGCTGTATTGCAACTTTTATCTCTTTGAAATATATATACGAATTAATCAGCTCTGAACAGAAATTATCTGTGGGTTCATTAATCAGAATTTTAGAAATAATACTCAGTCAAAAATAAAGAAATTTGAAAATTTTATGCAGATTATCACAAACAAACAGCACTGTGAAATGCTAACCTACATCTGTATTATCCAAATTTTGCAGTGGTTTAGTACTCAGTGGTGCCCAAAGAAAACACATTATTGATGCAAAACTGCTGCATTAAAATAATAAGAACAAAAGAGGAACACCAAAAGAAGACCATATCAGTGTAAAAGTAACTGTATGGCACCTCCTGCTAAAACACAGAACCACAACTTAATACTATTCAAACAACTCGCATGTAGACACCATTACCAATAAAGGTATGAAATCAAATACGTATTCACTTTCTAGTGCATCAATCCAGAAGATTGTGAAAACGGATTACAATGATTTCCAAGGGACAAATATTCAGGCTGGGTTTTCTCACTGGAGTTCAGTATCTTGCCCAGAATGCTTTTGCATGCAGACTGGAGCAGCCAGGGATCAATTCACTAACCATCGAACTAGTAGAAGACCTACTCTACCTCCTGAGCTACATCCCCCAAAACCAGTCCAAAGCCAAAGATAACTAGTGTTATCAACTCAGTTTATTTGCATTCATTTTATTTCACATTTGGCAGAAGAGAAATCTCCTATGGTGAAATAAAGAACACAGAAAAGGAGCAAAACAGCAGTATAGAGTCTCACCATGATGGCTTACTGAAACAAAATAATGTGTTTATTTGTGTAGCGTTTTACGATGGGCTACGATGACTCTTACATCCTTTTTGGTTGTAAATAAAAAATTTATAGGGAATGCGGTGGGGTGTGTGACTGATGTGCAGCAGGCAATTATCATCTTCTTGCTACATTGCTAAGTATTGTGGGTTAAAGCATTGCTTATTTACTTTCTTTAGTGAAATGTAACATGAATGGCAGGTTCACGAACCACACGGGGCAATGTCATGGAGTGTGCTACTTCAGCATGTTTCGTCTTTCAAAAAACTGTTTCTTTACATCAGTTAAAAAAAAAAAAGAAACTACGTAATCTTGCCAAAACCAATTAGGCTACAGTAAATCTGCATCAAGAATTCCCACATCAGAATGGAAACACTCTTCCGAGACACATGCAGCGATTGCAGAGTTAATTAATCCCTGCAATCAGAGGCCTGATGAAATACGAGCTGAATGTTGCCCCTCCCAAGACTACTGTTAACAAAGCTGTTCTGCTTTTATTAGTTCTGCAAACTGCTTATCAAACAGCTTTAAATCTAAGCCTAACACAGAGTCATCAGGTAAATGTTGGTCTTTGGAGCTGAACTGAAAGGGTGATTGTGACCCGAAGTGTTCACTTCAGGGCCCCTGATTTGCAGCCCTGTGGGGATGGCATCAGGCTAAAACATGCAGAATCTGTGTTTGACTGGTGCAATAGTGTTGGTGTAAAAAATTAACATGAAGCAATAATTTTGCATGAAATGCAACTGAAATATATATATTTAAATATTGAATCATTAGGTATAATCTAGATGTATACTAATCAAGTACATTTCATTTTATACATAGTTTATCATAGTTTTCTGTGGTACCTACACTAGAATTGATAAGCATTTCCTTACTTGGTGTCATCCACTGATTCAGGTGGTGGGTGTTACACTGCAGCTAATGAGGACTGCTTTATCACTCAGACAACAAAAACAGTGATTAGATTATCTTTCCCCAAATTTCTAGAGAAGCAGAGAAAATGACATCTACACTTGAATGTAAAAGTCACTTTTTAATTTTCATTCAGTCATAAATTCTTCAATAAACATGAGCATTAGAATTTTCAAAGGCAATTAACAGCATTTATCAACTGTAAAGCATGCCGATTAGCTCTTTGATATGAGTCTTCAAAGCATGATGAGCCAACTAACCATGCTTCAAAGAGACCAAATCCTTTGTGTCAGTTGCAGATGCATCTATTAATATCCTGCTAAATTGTTTATTATGCAAAGGAAGAAATCCTGATTAAGCTTTCACAAAGAGGAAGAGACAGTTTGAAATACCTGTCAGAAATGTGATGGACATGCACAGTAATTACAAGTGCTTATCCAGATTTTGGGCAAATCTAGCCTTATAGTTTCAACGATGTAGGAATACAATCTGTGAGCTGGTTTCTTTTCATTTGAAGCCTGGTGTTTCCCTGAGTGAAATAATGCTATTTGAATTCACTCTGATTTTCACAGCTGATATAAATGGGAGGTACAGTCCCACCCACATCCTTGATGACAATCACATATGCTTAGTTTCAGAAGTAGAGGTGCAATGAAGTCTGAGTAGGTTCTCAGTCATCAATCTTTAGAGTCATTGGAGCTTGAAAAGAAGTTGACTGGACTTCTTTAAGTTTCTTTAGGATGTTTCACCTCTCATCCAAGAGACTTCTTCAATTCTAAAACCAAAAGGTGGACAGTTTCAGGTATTTAAACCCTAGTGGGGATTGTCCCTTAGGAAGTGGTTGCTGACCTGCTATTAATCATGTGAACCATCAGATGAGCCAAGTAGTGAAAAAAAGGCACGTGTCGTTTCAAATGAAACCACTGCGAGACCTTGCTATACCCTACCATGTGACCTATTAAGTTCACCTCATGGAAGATGTGAGTGGGAGTTGAGATGCCTGGGAAGGGATCTCATGTTGTTGTTGCAAGCCACCACCTCTGTTCAATGATGGTCGTTCACAGTTGAATTAGAAGAGCTCTTTTAATGCTTTTAATCTCAGTTCTCGTTCCAAAATGTGAACACTGGCATCCTTGAAAGTTTAACCTTTATCCTTTAGGCGCAGATGTATAGCTGAGTCTTGTCCTGTCAAGGTGGCTCTTCTATGTTGTGGCACGCATTTATGGAGTGGCTGTTTGGTTCCTCAGGTGTAGAGGTTAGAGCACTCCTCGCTGCGCAGCACAGCATAAACTTTGCTGCTTAGATTGTGTTTGGGATTTCTGTCCTTAGGATTAACTAGTTGTTTGTCTGAGGGTGTAGCCGGGTCAGAAGTACACTTGGATGTCGTGCTTGGAGAAAATTTGTCTGCAAACCTGTTACATAAGGGATGACTTTGTTGTTCTGTTTGTCATCCTGTTTCTCCCTAGTTGGTGTCTGACCTTCTTTCCAGTGCATATTCATTGACTTGATGAAGACCCAGTTGGGATAACCCATGTTTTAAGATCTTTTTTTAAATGTATGTGTTCCTTTTCTGTCCGTCTGCCTTGTGAGTGAATGTTTTCTGCCAGTGTCCAACAATTTTCTGAGTTGAAAATGTATGCAATTTAATTCAAGCTTGATACGGCATCTTTTGCATATTTAAAAACAGTATTTCACGAGTCTTGTAATGCAATCTTGTTTTAATGTAAGCTGTTAACTGTGGAAATCCCATAGTGATATCTTTTAGTTCAGAAAAAGAGCAACTGTGCAACCATCAAGACACCAGAACTAAAAAAAAGTCACAAAATGGTGCAAAAATTAGCTGAAATATTTATCCTAGTTAGCTGTGGTATCCCCTCCTAATTCAGTCAAGTAATACTACAAATAGCACTATTGCACTACATTTGATCTTCAAAACTGTGCCTACATGTTGAGCAAATCACGAGAGCCTCACTCATCTGGAATTTATGCAGATGTACCAGACTATTTAGTGGTCTGTTAGTCAAAAGTGAAGCCAGAAATCTGGGGGAGAACCCAAATACACATTCTCCTTGTGCTAAAGCAGTCTTGGCATGAACGTAACGTACTCCAAATGTCAAGTAGCAGTATTTTTAGTGGCGATTTAGGTAGTATTTAGATTGATTTGTCTACACTCAGCTATTAGTACAGCAGCTTGAGATAAGCATGTGTATGGATGAGTATGTTGCTTAAAATCACCTTGATAGTGCTTATTAAGAGAGTAAAAGTGATGTTCCTTTCACTTTTACCACACAGTTTCCCATTTGGGATTTGTTGCTAAGGTGCAAAGCAAACAAAAAATATTGCAAAACGAAATCACTGCCAGTGGTACATGTAAAAAAAGCCTATGGTTTGTAAATGACTGTGAACTCCTATCTCCTTGAACAGCAATACAGATTTTAGTGGTAAATTATAGGCCCCTAGAACATCATAATGAAAGCTTCTGAAGACTATGCTTGGTATCCTGCTCCCATAAGGCCATGCTTTTCACATGTCAGCAAGCTATTATTCTGAGCATAATTAGGATCAAGGTAGATAGAGATATCAATATTGGGCGTGCACGCTGAGCAGCGACAGGAAAGCTCAATGAGAAACATGACAGCGATAATTGCTTATTTTATCACTCTGCCTCTGTAACATGTTTTGATGTATTAAACCACATTCTTCCCTCTATTGTTGTCTATGTGATTAAGTAGTCAGCATGTACAGATGAGAGAAATGTAGCTGAAAAAGAAGTTACAATTAAGTATTCCCATTTAAGTAATGCAGGAAAATTCTAGAAAAAGGGATGGGGGAAAAAAAAAACTATAAATCAAAAGCAGTCTGGTTTGTGGCCAGATTGTCTCAAGTGCATTAGCGTGTTGTACTTCTCAGATTTCTTTCCTTTTTCCAAAAGACTTTCATTGTTCATGACATGAAGCACCTGAGGGTAAAGGCAGATATTTGTATTCTCAGTACTGATCAATAAGGGAATAGTTTCCAAGCTGTGTTTCATTTTGTAGAACAGGTAATCTTGTACTGAACAACTTCAGATAAAACGCCTAGCAAAGGGAAGAGTGTCATTCCTGAAGCACATTCATATATTTAAAGAGATATAATAAACCCCTACTATTTAAAGGTGTTTGTGTTGCTGTGGATCAAACATGCACCCCTTAAATGCACTCTATCTTAGGAAAAGAAAAGAAAGACAAACAAGCACAAATGTCAGTATCAAAGCAAAGCTAGAAGAAGAGTTAGAGGATAACCAATGTCCTTATAATCAAACATGACTACATACATACAAAAGATCACAAAAGCCATTGCGTAGTTAAGATCCATCTAAACTTGATGGGATGTCTAACTTATTTTACATCGTGGTCAACATACACCCCACTTTGATCTCCAGTGGGCTAGACGAGTGAAACGCCCCTTTTCTTTCTAAAGAAAGTTAACTACACATTTAACGTCTCTCTATTTAAATTTAAAGAAAAAAGTTCACCAGTGAATCTCAGTTTTTGTACATGGTAAAGAAATGCTGCTGCAGTAAATGAAGAAATTTGTCAGCACAACTCTTTGGGCTTAAATTGTGAGAAATGGTTAAAATTACAGAAACAAGTTCTGGTAGCTTATTGGCCAGACTGTGCTATAATTATGAAACAGAAAGCTTCTGTTAATTCATATAAAATGTGTTTACTGTGGACAAATTTTGAAAAACAGAGAATTTAATTTTGGATTGTAAAAAAATAAAAATAAAATAAACAAAACAAAAACAGTTTAATTTTTGTCTTTGAATTAACAGAAAAACCCCAACAAAACAACACAACAAAACAAAACCAAAAAACAAAGAGATGAGGAAAAATACTGGTCTTGTCTGACCAACGCAGTATATATATATGTCTTGGTATACAAGTAGTGATAATTTTTAGGTCAACTTGAATAAACGCACAGCCATGATGACATTCTTTCCCTCTTTATTTATTACTGGAAAACAAAGATATCGACTGGTGGCTTTCAAAGCTGTAGGTCATGTATCACGAGTGATAGTTTCTCATGTCTCTGGTGGTCGTGTCAGCTACTCTGACAACTTTATAACACTATGAGCTAGACTTCTTGCTTGCGGTCGCAATTCAGAAAAGCACTGAGTGGAAAGTTTTCTGCCAACAATCGGCAGATTTATGAATGCAAACGCAGCAAGTTTATTTCAGCAATGACCAACTCAGTCTAGCAAGAGCACCTGAAATGAAACTGGTTGCAAACAAGCACATCTGATAAGGATGTGAATAATCTACTAACTACAAAGGTGCATCTTTTTAAAGTGGTTTTATGCATGTATGTATTCACCTCATGAAACAAGATAATCTTTATGTGGTCTTATACAAACACTTGTGCCAATCATGGCGCTAGTGAATGTTTTATTCACTTATTGTTTGCCCATTTGGAGTACATTGCCCACAGTACATTTATTTTGCTGGTAATTCAATCATTGACTCAGTAGCTCAATCATTTTGGCAGGATTCTGTCATTTAGGTGGTGCTTGGACCCTCATTCATTCAAGTGTTATTCCTGCATTAAATTATCTCCACACTGGAAGCATTCATTTGTCATGTCTATTTACATTCAACATTGCATTGTTTGTTTTGTTAATTGGAAGACAGTGCTTTTCAATCACTAACAGTTTAAGGTACAGATCTTCATTGAGGATCTTTATGTCCGGAATGAGATCAAAATGTGTACGTTTCCTGGCGAAAAATGAGAACATGGTTAAACTGTTACCCTGACAACTGTTTGTGAAGGATTTTCATGCTTATACTGATGTTCAGCTCAGTATAGCCTTTTTTTCTTTTTCCTCTTCTTCTTCTTTTTTTTTTTTTAAAATTACCTTCATCCAGCACTTAAATTTCAAGCCTGTCACATTGCTGTTCATTCCAACTTGCCATTTCCTTGCTTCTGGCAGTGTGACACCAGAGCATAAGAGAAGAATCAAATTCAGAAGTCCTACCTACGCTTCAAGAAGGATGGAAATCAGACACTATAGGCTGCCTCATATGCTTGTCCTATTTATTCAATAATTAACCATTTACAGCACAATCTGTCTTAAGTCTCAGGCTTGCTATTTGATACCATTAAGTTATTCTGGGCTTTTTGTTTGTGTTCCTGCACATGCAGGCTCTTGCTGTGTTCATTTACAAAAATGTGTACACTGCATAATTAAACTAGTAGAGCACAAAGACATATATTAAACTTTAAAATGAATTTAATTCTACAAAGCTTGATACACCATATAATTGTGCCTGCTTTTGAAAGATATCAGGGCATTTCACTATGTAACTGACTGTATGCCAATGGCTAAGTTTAGATGCCACATTCAGGTCACATCTTGTCTTAAAAAATCTGCACAGGAGGTCAGCCTCTAGTTGTAATTCAAAGCTGCTGCTTTGATAGAAGCGAATGTCTGATTTAAAAAGAAAGATGTGAAATTAATATACTTTAAGTGTGCAGAAATGTGTGGGAAATTTGCAAAACACCATCTGGGTAATAGAGATTTAATCAAAGTAAAAGGAGGACACGACATTGCCATCACAAAAGATATGCAGGATGTTTAAGGGTATGCTTTGCTTTGCTCTCTTAGGGAATAAACCTGTTTGTTTTCAAATGACCCAAACATACCTTCCCTTCTAATCTGTTCATTATTTATAAATTAAAAGACATAAAGTCACAGGTTAAGATGTTCACAGACTATAAAAGCCATGTGAGTCATGAATTTTAGACTGACTTAATAATCAGCCAAACTGATTAAGTGGGATGACCTTCACAAATGCTTATCCAAGGCTGCTGCCCAGGGCAACCTGATATTGGCGTTGGATTATTCTTACATTCCTAATTAGTGAGCTTGGGCTTCAGATGAAGCAACTTCCAACAAGAAGCATCCAGCATTTAAATTTATCGCAAATCTAAATCTAACCGACTCATGGATGAAAAAATTGTTTGTTAACAAAGAATTTGGAAATGGTATTGATGTTCTTGATAAAAGTCTTGGAAGCAGAGAGTCTGCTTGAACTAAAATATAATTTGGTTTCTGACTTGGACTTTAAGACCATTCAGTTCTATTATGACCAGACTTTTGACCCCTGTTTAGTGCTCAGCATGGTTGTAAATTTGTGAATGATCTTTTCAGTGCATCAAATTTCACTATTGATGGCTACTGCACTGCTTGAGAGAACAGTGGTCAGTTTGCGAAACACTTCACCAACCAATGGTGGGACTTCTTCACTCAGTCACTTAGCCAGCCAGAGAGGGGCAGACATTCAAGTTCACCAGGTTGACAGACCCTGCTGTTTTAATGCTGTTATAGACTATAAGAAATGTTCAGTAATACAGAATTTGTTTGAGCTTCTTGCAAGATTTCATGGTGTTCCAGCAGCCATTAAAACCACAGGCCTATCATTGTATACAAGAATTAGAGCACCCTCTTCTATTAATAGAAAGTCCAGCTGTCCATTCAAGTCATTTAGTGGACTTTTTCCAGTTTAGTATGATTTGTTGATTTGATGGCAGATAGAAATGACAGTGCTGTAATAGTATGTATAGTTTTTTGTTGTTGTGCACTGACCATTTTCACACTGACTACGCAAGTTGCCTGACAAAGACTAACATCTACAATTAGGTTCAGAAGTACTTGGACAAGGAAACAGTTTTTGTAATCTTACCTCTGTACACCACCACATTGGACTTTAAATCAAATCAAGATGTGAGTGAAGTTCAGACTTTCACCTTTAATTCAATGGGTTTAACCAAAGTGGTGTACAATATCATTTTCAGAGGCTTAAACATGATTGAAGAAAAAAAAAACCCAGCATAATATTTGATGTAAGGATTGGTTTCAATACTTTGATGAAAATCTTTTCTAGTTTTTGACTGCCTGAAGTCTAGAATCCACGGACATCACCAAGTGCCGTGTTTCTTCCCTTGAGATGTTCTGCTAGGCCTTTACCATGAGGAACTTGAGTTATTGCTTGGTTGTGTGTCTATCTTCCTTAATTTTTTCATCCTTGACTGAAAAGCATCCTCTGTTGGGTTGAAATCAGCTGACTTACTTAGTCATTGAAGAATACTCCCTTTCTGCCTTCAACTTACTGCCTTGTGAAGGACAGTTCAATCAGATTTGTAAGGTTGGGCTTGAATCTGAGCAAAGAGTATAATCCTGCACACTCCAGATCCATATTTTTCTCATCTCATCATTTTGGTGCAAGTTATGATTTGTGTGATCATCTGTGCAGGCTGTTTTAGATATTTGCTGGCAAAGTCTAATCTGACCCTTCTGTTCTTGAGTTTAACCAGGGGTTTACACTTGTTGTAAACCAGAGATGTCAAACTCATTTTACATCGTGGCCACATACTGCCCACTTTGATTTTAGTCGCCTGGACTGGTCCCCTTTCTCTGAGTATAAAGAAATTTAACTGCATATTTAATCCCTGTGATATCCCCTGACTTCTTGAAAAGAGCAAATTCAACAGTACTCGGTTTTTCTATATGATAAAGAATTACTACTGTAGTTAATGAATTAAATCTGTAAGCACAAATCTTTGGGCTCAGATTATAGAAATAAATCTGTAAAATTAAAGAAAAAGTTCTGGTAGCTCATTGCTCAGTCTTATAATGATAAAGTTGTAGGGACATTGTAAAAACCGTATATTTATATAGTAGATAGTGAAAAAAATAGGAACTTATTACTTCCTTACTTTGGTGTAGTATGTGGTGGATGTCGTTTTCAATCAGTAGGACCACAAACTTTGTCTTAAACATGTCAACACAGTGATTGTGAAAAATGTAATAAATCGTGTGGTCCTTCTAATGTGTTAGGAATTGACACCACTTGCGATAATATTAACACATCTGTTAACACATTCTGTACTTCAGAATCGGTTTTAGTTACAAGGAAATTATTTTTCTTTTTGCCCATAAACACAGTATGGTGATAAGTATAATGACATTCAAGAGATGGTGCAGAAACCTGCATCAATATTGCAAGAGTTGACCAGATTTGTGAAAAATGAAATAGCTGGCAATGGACAGGTGCAAGGTACCAATGGTTAAACCCTCATGCAGTAAAGGGGATACATGCTGTATCACAAAACACGAAAAGTGTCAGAGGGGCCTGGAGGCCAGTATGTGGGAGTGGACCAAGCGCAGACATGGAGCAGAAACAACACTAAGATTTATAAGTTTTATTGTAAAAACAAGGACAACAATTACAAGGCATATGTACGAGGCATGGGGTCTCTGACATGAGGCACTACAACAGAGGTAGAGAGTGTAGTTAGACTTGGGAGTGAGGAGTGAATACCAAAAGGTGAGAGGAATACTGATCTTAGTACTTACTTGCAGGTGGAGGTCGTGAAGCTTTAAGGGAAGGCAGTCGAGTGAGCGTCCGGAAGGTGATTGAGTGTGTGAATGAGGTTTCAACTTTATGTTCCTGATGAACCAGAGGAGGCGGGCAGGAAGACAAGTAGGTGAACACGGTGAGTAGTTTAGATTCCAAGGATTAGATTAGATTAGATGCAGAGAGGTGTGGTGAATCTTGCCGATATGACCGGCGTCCAGATAATTAACTGCAGGTGAGCAAAGTGATGACTTGAAGAGGAGAACTGTAGACAGAAACCATGGTAAATACAAAGCATAAGCAAAAGCACAAGAAGCAATGAGGTCAGGTTACCACCATGAGGTAGCTGACAGACTGGTGGAGCAATGATGGCAGTGCTGGTCTTATATACAGCCTCACTGATTGCCATAAGCGGAAGAGAATAGATGGATGAATAGATGGATGTCATGTAAGTAGGGTAAGTTTAAGAACAAGGGCTCCACCCAGAAAGCGGACACAGGTAAATACAGGCAGGCAGTGGAAAACACCAGACGCTCAGTCGGATCCTAACAAAAAGACAGCTGATTAAGTCGTTTCAATAACTCATCTACACAGGCATTTTGTACAGGGTAGTCTTTAGCAGCTGTGGCAGTTGTACGACTTCAAGCAGCAACTGTAATCTGCACATTTCAATTTTATTCTCAAAATACTATTTCAGTTTTATCTCTAAATTAACACCAATTTACATACGTTTTTAATGTGGCTTTAATATCCTGATGTACATCATCGCTTGATGGTTTTTTTTTTCCCACAGTGCATTTTTTTGAGGGTGAATTTTTCACAAAAACGCAACACTTTTGGTGTGAAATGAGCCTGCACCTTAGGAAGCAAGAGTAAATAGATTGGCCACAATCAGCTACACATGAGTGAAAACTGAAAATATTTACATTCTATTTGTTGGATTGTGAAATATGTAAAATAAAAACGCATGTTTGAATGATCAGTGGCAGCGTGAGATATCAATTTATCATAGACTGTTACTCAAATGATTGAAACAGGATTTGCTTAAAAGCTATTTTAAAGCCATATGTATGCAGAGACAGCTGTCATTAAGTACTCTCAATAAGTTGGTGAGCCAAACCTTCCCTGTGGGTAAGAAGTGTAATGAGAAAGACCTAACTCATATAGAGAACAGAGCAGAATCACATACAATTGACCTTGCAGGGCCACTGTAATAAGGAAAACCTTTGAAGGAGTGGACCACCACTCCAGTATTTCATTAAATGTAATGATTTCCTTTAATTGCACTTAAAGTTTGAGCAATAACCTGTTTAATCATGCGATTCTTTCAGTTCACAGTAAGACTTGGTAGAACATGAATCTAGTTCTTTACAAGACACACAGAATTGTCAGCGGGTGATGGTGATTGTAAATGTAAAAAAAAGTAAAAATTCTCTGCCACATCATGAGATAAGGGCTTAATTAAAAAATTAAATAGCTGCATTTACTCCAAACTTAGGTTCTTGGGATGTCTGTTAATAATGTCTGTACTTAAATATGATGAAATTTAGCAGATCGGGATTCTCCTCCCTTAAGCTCACATAATAATTATGTGATTGGCGCTGAGAACACCGGATTGCAAAATATGCTACCTCTACTATTTGTGTGACTGCAGAGTAAATTTAAAATTGCGGTTCATTTTTAGTGTTCACTAGTTTCTCTCTTACAGTTAAACCTGTGACCGATAACCTACACAGAAGCAGTGTTGTATGGGATCTCTGAGCCAGTTTGCCTTTGATCAATGTTTGTCAGATTGACTGAGTTAACAGCAGCCTGGAGTGTGCACCTGTGACTTGGCCGCAGAGATCATTTATGTCGCTGTTCATTAAGCCAGAACCGTTGAAACTAGCAGGACCTGCTTTGTGCCTGCTCAGCGACACCCTCCCAACTTAATGTTATGTTCGTGCATTTATCCCGCCTACCACAATTTCCACAGCACAACTGGAACGTCGCATTAAAGTTTTATTGTTGACTACTTTCAATAAGTACTTCAGATGAGAGGTGTTAATTTACATGGACACATTTTGCTGTCCTTACATTTCCAAGAATTTCTGGTGTTTCCCTTCCGTGGGTGTAATCTCTTCTTCAGTTAAAGGGAGCTGCTGTTCACTGCTTAGTCAGTGTAGGTCAAGTGAAGAGGATGAATTTCCCCATGAGGGTTTATCAAATAATATAATGCAGGTAGTGCTTTTAATTTCTGAGGAATAATCATGAGTCAGCTCATTACTGTTTCAACATTTATTAGACCTGGAACTAACATTTCTTTGTTTTTCCTTTTACCTTTTTTTAAAAGCTCATTTCTATCACTAGATAAACAGCTAATAAGAATTATGAATAGTCTTTATCTTTAGCTCTATGGAGCTCTAAACCATCTCAAGGTTTAGCTACATACCACAATTCATACAGAAACAGGCATTCAGCATATTTTATATGTTAAGTAACTGTGTTCATAAAAGCATTTATAAATTATAATGACAGAAATTGACTGATTGTTGATTGTTATTTTCCTATTATCAAATAAGATGACATGCACTGATAGCAGAGGTCTATTTTTTAGCTGTTGTCTCAGATTAGTTTATTATGAATAATATTCATTCCATAATAAACTAATTAGAATTTATTTATTCCTTCCCTTCCTTTCCCCGAGGTGGAAGATATCTATCTATCTATCTATCTATCTATCTATCTATCTATCTATCTATCTATCTATCTATCTATCTATCTATCACGTGTAAACTGAATATGAATGTACCACGCACCTGCTCTTTGATGATGTATCTATCTACTGGAACTTTTTGGTTCACTTTGCCCACAGAGTAGAATCTATCTGTCCATCTGCTATAGCATTGGTTATTTCACTTGAGGACCATGGCCTCACTTTAATTTGTAGAACTCCAGCAAACTGTCAAGCACATCTCAGTGTTATCTCTTCCACTTCAGAGAGCTCCCCCTGTTTTGCCTGTTGCAGTAAACATCTCTGAGCTGTAACTTTAAGACTCTGCTCTTGTAATGCTCAACTTGGGAGCAACTTGAAATTACAAAGCAGGCTGTTCTTTCGACCGTTTTAATGCGATTTTGAGACATCCTTCAATAAAGATTAACACAACCAATAAAAGTAATGTCAATAAGAGTAACAGTGCAGTTGAAAGCTTATAAATATATAAAGAGATCTTTGCCTTTGATTTATTCCAATAATTGTCTCAAGCAGATCCGTTTAGCTTTAGACTGCACATTAGGAAATAAAAGCTAAGTCACACATATGGCCCTCAGAGGACTCTTATTGTTGGCCTCTTGTTTGTTTGAATGCACCACAGAGGATTTCATTATTATCGGTGCTTTTAGAGCAAAAATTTTTAACATATACCTGCTGTTAGAGGACCCATATAGCATATGTTGCCTGTTGATGCAGCAGAGATTGTAAAATTAAGAGACACAGGTTAGCTGCTAAGCATATGTTGTTTGCTCATTCTCTAAGACTGAATGTCCAGAAGCCTATTCCAAGAGATGCAAGTACCAGGCAGCCATAGCCCCTCTGGCTGTGTTTGCTTTTGGATCTAACTCATGTGAAATTGATGTGCACCAGACACTGATCCGTGCTAAAATGGGACAACCACCGAAACAAATGTCAAAATCATTCTTATCTGTGTCTCCTTCAGTGTGCTACTATTTTTCTTGTCCACATCCATAGCAGCAGTGGATTTCAGGCTTTCAATTTAAAGGGGCACACGAAGAGCAAAGGGCGACATTTTAAGCATGTCCACATGCCTAATGAATCAGAGTCAAGCCAACACATAATGAAGGGGTTTACTTCCTCCTCTTCAGGGACATCTGGCAAGGATAGGAATGTGCATCCATATCATTCTTCCCGTAAGTGTGACAGCAATGCTCAAAGACATCATGGATATTTTATGTCATATAATTGATGAAGCCAATCATATTTGTTCTCATAATATAGGATTTTGTAAGCCTTCTGCCTCTTTTAGTAGCCTTTTGGAAAGCTATTTTTAATGCTTTTGAAATTATTGTAAGGTATGATTACAGGCGTCTAAGTATTTACATTCATAACTTTATTTTTATGCTTTTTGATTTGCTGTGTAAACTTACAGTGCCGCACAGTGTTTTTAAATGCTGGTAATTGAAATCTTTTAACGTTCTGTGTATTTAAAATTTCGGCTCAATCTGTCCTCTGATTAAGTCAATTATTATACTGTATTGATATCCTCTAATGGCAAATGCAGGACATGCGAGGCAAACTGGTGGACTGAAAAACATAAAGCCAGCCTCAGTGACAGGCTGGTAACGATTTACAGAAGTTTGGTAAGAAACCCCCCCCCCCTACAAAGTTTAACAAGCAGGTGCAAGTGAGTATACACAAAGAAATCCAAAAGCCTAAGCAGACACGGGGAACATGAAAATAAAATATGGTGACAAATACAAGGAGAGAAGGGAGGAAAACAGGCAGGTGAACAGGTGGGTAAACAGACAGAGTGACAAAGACTGAGGGAAAGACAAAACTATATAAATACACACAGCGCTGCTTGTATGACAAGAAACAGGTGGAAACAATTACGGCAGGCAAGACAATCTCAAAGGTGGGAAATGAGTAAAAAATAGAACAACAACTGGAGAGAAGCAAGGTAAGATATTTTTGTATGTATGAAATAATTAAAAGCAAGACAGAAAACACATATAAACACACCATTGACAAAGAAGTGCAGGAGACATACAGAGTTAGTGAGACATATGAAATCAGTTTGTTATTTGTTCCTGAGAGCTTCTGTGTGCTTTATTGTCAAGTTTCAATCTCCACATGCAGCATTTCAATAATGCACTCAGGCCCCTTCATATCACTTTTGTTTGACTCCCTCTTAATTTAATCTTTTTCATCAGAAAAACAAATAAGTGACATCTAGTCCATTCATCCATCCATCAGTTATCTGGGGGCCAGGTTGTGGGGGCAGCAGCCTAACCAAAGAAGCCCAGGCCTTCTTCTCCCTAGCCATCTGCTTCAGCCTAGAAAAATAATCTCTGGGTCCTGGGCCTTCCCTGGGACCTTCTCCCGGCAGCACATGCCTGGAACACCTCACCCAGGAGGCATTCTTGCACATCCCTGAACCACCTTAATATGCTCCTTTCGATGTGGAGGGTAGTAGTTCTACTCTGAGCCCCTCCCAAATGACTAAACTCCTCACCCTCTATCTCTAAGAGCTAGTCACCTCTCAGAGATAACTCATTTCTGCTGTTTGTAGCCGCGACCTCATTCTTGTAGGGATGTAGATCAACTAGTAAATTGACAGCTTATCTTTCAAGCTCAGCTCTCGCTTCATCATGAAAGATGGGTGCAGCATTCCCATCATTGCAGATGCAACCCCAGTCTGTCTGTTGCCTCCTGTTACCCTCTCGCTTCATTCGTGAACAAGACTTCAAGATAGTGAAGCTCCTCCACTTGGGGTAACAACTCCCTGACCTGGAGTGTGCACGCCACCCTGTTCCGACTGAGAACCATGGCCTCAGGCTTGGAGGTGCACACTTACCTGTGAACCATTCCAGTGTGAGCTGAAGGCCACCACCAGATGAAGGCAACAGAACCACATTATCGGAAGAAAGCAGACATGAGATTCTGATGCCATCAAAGCAGAAAAAGGGAAGCTTCCACAAATGATGTCCATAAAAATTACAAACAGAATTGATGATTAAAAGCAGCGCTGTTTGAGTCCAACACCCACTGGGAGCAAGATCTCACAATTGTTATCAAGAGATCGAATCGCTTGTAGCAATGGGCCAGATACCACATCCTCCTAAAGCATCTTTCACTACACTGAGGGATGTGGTCAAACGACTTCTCCTAGTCCGAAAAACACGTAGACTGGGCGGTGAAACTCTTAAGCACAGTTGAATATCCTCGAGAGGATAAAGAGCTGCTCCAGTGTTCCACTGTTCCTCCTGAATCCAACTCTTCCAAACATTTTTTAGGTCAAGCTTTCCAGTCGGATTGATGAACAGACTTAATGTACTGCATGCCTATACAGCTCTTTTCAAAAGTTAAGTTCTTTTCCTGTAGAAACATGCAACATACAACACAGTCTGTTATTAGTAATCAGTGAATCAGTGTAACCCACTTCATCTACAGTTTGTATGAATTTTTTATAATATGTAAATGAAAGTATTGACATTAATATTTAAGAAAGGCTGTAAAAAGCAGGTCCACTAGTCAACTGTTCATAGTGGGAAGGAGAAGGCGGTGTATGTAGCCTGCTGTGTTGAAGCATTATCACCAGCTATCACAGTGCATGGCTGAATTTTCTGATGAAGCTGTCATTGCCTGAGAGCAATGATGCATTTTGCTGGAAAGCCAGTTTTTAGTTGATGGCCGTGGTATCAGTGGGCATCAGATGATAATCTTGCAGAGAAGGCGCTGAAAAGGATAATCAAGTAGCTTACGGCCATCATGAGAGGGAACAATGCAAAAAAAAAGAGATGCCGAGCCTTTTTAATTATTAATACTCTGGCAGCAGCCTCGTGGGCATCGTTAACCTGCTGCTCGGCCATTCACAGGCAGAAAGAAACCATAGGAGGTTCTCATGTGCTAATGTGCTCTGCAAAGTGTCACTACTCAGAGTACAGAGAAAAACCCACTTTCATTATCACTGTGACAGGACTAGATGGGAAAAATTCCCCTAAACACTTGTAAACTGCCATCTGGCCTAGCTGTCATCAGAACAAAGCATAAATAAGAAATTCATTTGATTTTCTGTTTTATTTGTTGTACTTTCTTTGTTGCATTTTGTTTGAATTGTTTGACATGCCATCTTAGCAAGTCTACATATTTACATAATAATCACAATATTTGTACAAGTTTGTGATGTCTCTGTTTATTTAATCTAAAAATGCACTAAAGGAACAGCAAATACGGGTTTTGAAGAAACGTTACATTAATTACATTTTGAATAGGGAACTATTCAAAATGCTATAACTCAGCAAAAGGAATCAGAAGAGTATCAAGTCTAGAACATTAAATGCATTTTTCTTTCTTTCCATCTAAAAAAAAGTAGTAGCTTAGAGAGAGTAAGAGTAATAGCTTAAAAGAATTGTTCTAGCAGTAAAAATGGTGTGCAGCACATATTGATTCAATAAGTACAGACAACAAAAGAGGTAAGAAAGTACCATTTTGCTGAGTATGCATTCTTGCTCTAAAGTAAGAAGCTGTTGCTGTGGTATTGCTATCTTAAAAAAGCTTACACACAGGCTTTCTGCTTTGAGAACAATGTGTCATTTTGTACTGAATGGGCCGATGCCATTCAGTCAAAATACTAAAGCAGAATTTTCATTTGACAGGTGAGTGTTAAGGGGTTAAGGGCCTAAAAATAGACTGTAAAAACCCCACAAAGCTGGCATAAAGTCAGTGCAGTACTGATAAAACACACACATGCAAACTCCATAATAAACTACATAACTACATAATAAAGATAGAGCAAAGTACACACACACAGTAAAAATGGTTGTCACTGTGAAAGAATAAAAGTCCAATCTCATGTAGGGCTCTATCTGAGGACAAAAAGAGAAAAGACAGGTTTACCAGATGGCTAGGTCCACACATAAAACACAACATCAGCAAAACCACTAAAACCTCCTCTGAATGATAAAAAATGATCAGTGAATATAAAAGCCAGTGCTCTAAAGGAAAAGAGCAGGGTGCTGAAGGACACCCGCCTTTCAGTTTAATTAAAAGAGATACATTTTTAAAGATCTTGATTTTTTTAATTTTATTTATGTATTTATTTTTTAGTTATAAGATTATTTACAAAATTACCCAGTGCATAAAAAAAAGAAACAGTGATGCTGCAATTGTGACTAAAACGATCACTCAGATAGGCCTTCCTCTTTTTTCTCTCTTTTAGTGTGCACAGCCTCTGTATAACAAACCACAAGAACAACACTGAGCATGTGCTCTTTCATGTTTGCTACTACTCTATCTCCATGTTCATTCACTGAACAGAGTAGATGCCGAGAGAAGTGTGTTAGTAGTAGGGCAAGCCCATATAAAAAGAAATAGAAAAGCCTTCCCATTCTCAGTTTCCATTTGCTTCCAAAAGTAAATGTTTGCACAACTTTAATAAGATATACATACATTTATTATACTAATTTACTTATGACTTTGTAATATTTAGCTCGTAGTATATGTTTTCTTGATTTCTACTTAGTTCTTACAATTATATTGAATTAGAAAAATTTGATTTTCATTAATAAATTGTAATACATGACAAAAGTCTTTGTGCTTTATTAGAGATGTTTTTGGAATCAACTGACAGGCTGACTGATCAAATTGAAAACTTACTGACCAGTCAAAAGAGTATTTTTATCATTAATATTTGGCCCCAACTTTACCAATTAACAAAATGTATCTGGTTTGTTTTTTAAGTGTCTGAGCCAAAGGACAATGTTTAGTAAAGTGCGGTGATAAGATAGTCAGAATTGACTAACTGATGAAGCAGCTGCCAAACAGACTGACCCTGCTGGGTTGCGGGAGTCCTGGCCCCTGAGGTTAATTAGCCTGGACAGGCTAGTAGTCTATCATGCTTGATGCAGGAGTTAGCATCTCTCTGTCTCCCTGACAGGCATCTGGCAGAATATTGACATACGTACACGTCAGGATGTCCTTTGTTGTAAATGGACTTAAAGTAAAATACAATACAATTCCTAAAGTCAGGAGCAAACTACAGGAGAAACATGGAAACCCTGGTGACAGCTCAATTATCCACACATCAATCAGCAGGGGATGTGATTGGTTGTGTAAATGGAGCTGGAGTGATGTGTTGTGGTAGATCAATGGCCCAGCAGTCTCCTTCTCAGACAAGTCCAGCACCATCATCATCACGTTCACCCCCCCACAGAGTTGTTTGCATCCTGTTTCTTATCGTGCTGATGACTTAAAATGATGCAAAGTTATTTGGAGTAAAAAGATTAGCTTTTAAAAAAAAAGTCTATTGTTCAATTTGAAGACACGTTCACAGATTTGACTATGTGGGAGATCCCCTGATCGTGCTGTACAACACATAAATGGGGATCGCTGTATGTGTATAAATCGCTGTGTAATTAAATATGCACAATTTGTGACTATTTAACAATCCTAATATCATCATGATTACCACAGGTCTTGCAGCAATTATGATTAGGCCTCAACTGCATGTATGTGTTTTCAAACATTAGATTTTTTTTTTCAGAGCCCAAGAACTTACATAAAAGAAATAGCAGAAAGACATTATTACAGTATACTGATACATTTTTATTATAATAAAAATAATTCAAAGACAGCTGAGCATCTCTTACATTACATTCTGATGTGTGGTATCTTTTACAGTTATCACCGGTCACTTGCTTGTGGTTTTTTGTGATTGTACACACTGTATATTTACATATGCCCCACATACGAGGCTTTTTAGTCGAAGCTTTTTAAAATCTGGTCAAAGCAAAGACTTGTTGAACATTCTTTGGAACTTGTTGCACCTCTTCTACTAGCTCACGCATATATACACACACACAAAGTGATAACATGTATGTTATCCATTATCCAACCCTTCAATTTCTGAACAGCCCAGTGTACCACCTGAGCCATGTCTGGCGACAGTAATTAAACGCCAGCGTTTTTTGGCGGAGAGCAGTGCTTGGGAGATATTCTCGCTTCCCAAGTTGGAAGTTAGGCCTGGAAAACTAGTTACACATTTCTAGCAGCAAGGCTGAGTCAACTCAATTAACTACAAAGTGTAAGGTTCCTTCATCACTTATAACTTCTTTTGGGACTGCTATTTGCATATTGGTCGTTGTCAGTTTCAAGCTCATATTGTGTGAGGTTATCATTATAAATGATCTGATTCATAAATGTTGCAAATCTAACTTCTTATCAACAGTAACCTTATGTACATCTTTATTTCCAGAGCTGCTGTCAAAAGACCTCAAGTATCAAAGAAAAGGCTACTCTTCATTAAACCTGACAAGCCAGTTCTGTGCCATCATGTAAATGTGACTGCAAGATAATAATATTAATTTCTTGACTGTGTCTCTATTAATTTATTGCAACATTGAGAACTCTGGGTTAAACAGGAAAGCACATTTTAACACACTGATAATAAAGTATTCAATAACTGTCATTGAATTGTAAAAATTGTTACAGAGAATATGAAAAAAAGTTTGAATTTTGACCCTTTTGACTCTTGAACATTGTTAAAGATAAATAGTGTGAGCAATACCATGAAATTTGGTGCATAACTCGACTCTATTTTAACAAGTTTCACAGTGTGGAGTCACGCTAGAGCCCTTGACTGATTTCAGATGGAAAATATTGTGGGTTTTCCAGCATTTAAGGTATTCTTGTCCAACAACATGGCACCATCCTCGTAATGGTCAGCTGGTCATTGGTTTGGCAGACTTATGATGCTTAGAGCAATGTGCAAAAAGACCAATCAAAAAAACACACTCTCTGCCAAATGAATGGAGCCTGACTTGACATAAACACAGCTTGTTATAAGACAGTACTCAGAATTATTCTGAATTATTTTTGTTCTGCCACAAAAAAATGTTTATTGTAACTGTGGATTGTTATTTAAGGTTTTTTTTTTTTCATATTTAGTGTATGTATTTTCACATCAAAGATACTTACTGATGTTAAATTATGTAATAATTTTTATTTGGCAACTTATATTATATTATATTATATTATATTATATTATATTATATTATATTATATTATATTATATTATATTATATTATATTATATTATATTATATTATATTATTTAAAAAAAGGAAAAACAAGAAAAGAAAGAAAAAAAATTCAGTTATGAACCTTTTTTTCCCCAGATCATGTGTTTTCTTTTGTGTGTTAACTGCTTTGCGGAGATGTTTTCAGAATGCATAAACAGCATATGACGCCCATAAAAACCAAAAGGGCATTCTTCACAGAGCATATGAATGCAATGTAATGGAACAGGTAAGAGGCAGAGCTATAGTGATGGGAAGTTGATTGCAATGCCATTATCTATCATGCCTTAAAATGGAGCACTCTCACACCCATTTCTTATATTATGTGCCAACACCCCAGTCCCCTCTGAGTTCTCAACATCACTCTGATGTCCTCTCTTCTACTCACATGTACATCACAGGGAAGACAAGGGTGCTTTTAAGGAGTAATTTGCAGCACGCTGTTTTCTTTCTATTATCCTGCACTATTCCTGAAGTGACCCTATCGCCACTTCTTCTGTCCCCCATCACGTTGTCTTTCGGTTCACGATCATCTCTGATATAGAGGGCACTTTTAATCTGAAATTGAACAAATAATTCACGTCTCCCCGCATTAGTGATCATAAGCTTACTATGAATGCAACTCCTCTCCGTTAATCAACCTTGTTCATGCATGACGCTTCATCAGTCAGCTGCTGCAGTAAGATAGGATGTGTAGAAAATGGCCTCATTAAATTTTACAACAGTCTCCATCAATGGCAACCAATTCAAACCCTTTATTCCCGCTCCTTCGTCAGAGAAAATCGCAAACTTCTCCTCAAGTAATGAAAACTGTTTAGACAGCGCGTGGAGTGTATTGGCTTTATCAAACTGTCATACATACTGTACCTGTTTGAGAAGTTTTCAAATTGAGATTTTGATTTGAAGTTCGTGATGGCGTTTCCGCCTTTCTGTCTGTGATAATCAAATGCAGCAGGTGGTGAGGAAATGTGCATCTCAGTAATCATCTCCATTGACATGTGTTAATAGCTCATCAGTCTAAATTGTACTAATAACTGCTTTCAGGGATCATGATTACACATACTTCAAGGTCTTGATGCCAGGGGTTGTGTTTAATTTCTGAGTCATGCTTTTATGAAATGTTTTGTGAACCTATGCTGAAGTCTGACAGATGATTGAAATGTAATTGAACTGCTGTATACAGTGAAAAGTCAAACTGCCGTTGTTTTTGTTGAATGGTTATATAATTCTCTTTAGCTTTCTCACAGTTATACTCCAGCAGATGCCAACTAAAGCACTTCCATATCCAACAGCTGTCTACCCTGTTTTCTGATTTATTGCTTATTGCACCTAAATCTGAATTTGGCCTTAAGCTGGCAATGTTGGATGATGTTGTTGGCTGCATCCATGTGGCCAACAGCTTCACACACCTGTGTTGCAGGAAGCAGAACTGAGGTACCGAGGCCATATAATATAATTGAATCACTCAAAAATTACCCTTTAGGTTTACTGTTTGTTTGGGGACAGACTTTCTACAGTTTGAAGGATATGTTTGTAATGTCGATGTCTCAGAAGAGGTATGTTTTCCATTATGACCTTTATTGCATAGTGTCAGAGTGAAGGAAGATATGTAAGGAATTTAATGATGCCTTCGCTGATGGCGTCTCCATGAAAATGGAGTCTGTGTCTGTGTTAGGCCTGTGATTGGGTGAAGACATGTCCACAGTGTTCAGTGATTCAACCTTGTTACAACCATAGCTTTATTGGCTGTTTTTGGATTCAGCTGGGATTCTCAGGGAGCCTCTTTAGTCGGATTTAGTCTTTTGTTGCATCACATACAGACATTTGGGATCAAATTTAACCCATGTCACACTCACACAGCTTTAAGAAAGTTCGTGTCATAATATTTTGCTGAGCGATCGTTTGGATCATTATTGGTTGCACCACCAGTTTCTTTCTTTTTCCTGTCTTTCCCTTTAAAGAAGTGATAACACACATTTGTTGACAGTATACAACTGCAAAGTAGAATGGAAGTATTGGAAATATCCTGAATTATTAAACAATTTTCAGTTGTTAAATACGGCCGTTTGGTATACAACTATATCTCAGAACCAATGTTTTCATTTTAATTCAGATAAACACTATTTCATAATCATCTATATTAAAGTCAAATTATATTTTGCATACAACCGGGATGAGTTTTTATTGTATGTCAGTTTCTTCCACTCCCGGTGTAGGCCTTCATATCTGCTACAACATGTCCAGCTTGTCAGCTCATCTGCTTTCATTAAGTGGTGCTCTCCCCTTCTACAATAATTGACATGTTGGTGAGCAATGACTTACAGTGTGGAGTTTCAAAGACAAGCCAACTGAAGTGTGTATCAAGAACCAATCAATATCGATAACAAACAGCCCAAATTAGAAGAGCAGACTGTAGGGAGGGGGTTCCTGTTTAACAGTCTGCAAGAGCGGACTGAGAGACTTCATGGGTAGCACTGGGAGTTTTAATAGCATAGAATCAATGAGCACTACCCGCAAACCTTTCACGGTAAAGTTATTAATTGGCAGTGGAACAATGCAAAACTGCAGAGCTGCAGTGCTGTGGGCTTCCAGCAATTTAAACAGGGTCCATTTACCACGACACGAAGTATCCGTGTCTGATTTGTAATAATGTTTTGCAGTACTCAGCCAAGCTATGGCCACTCTCTCTCCTCTCTCTGTAGTTAACACCCATGGATTTGGAAGATGTGGAGAAATTCAATCTGTGGTCTCCTGTGTAAAATGATGTTGTGAGAAACATCCAGCAGTGTCTTGTTAGTTCTCTACATGATCTAGACGTTACAGAGTAGGAGAGCTTTGTCCTGTCAGTCCAGCATTACTCACCAAACAAAGCAGAGTGATTTATCTCAAAATCTATTATCAAAATGAGTAGGCAGAAACCAGGGCTCATAATTCAATTGACACTTTATGATGTTTGTTATTGGGAGCAGAGGGGTGGGAACAGATGTTAAAATATGGCTGCTGACAGAGTCACTAATAGAGCCGCTGCTCTACGAATATAAAACACACACTGCAGTGCCCTCATTTTGAAAGTATCTACCTGACCAGAGTGTGGATGAGAGAAAAAAACTAAATACAGTGTTTTATTTATTTATTTATTTTAAAATAAGAATCATCCTGCACCCATGTCTTGAATGAACTTTAGATTTAAAAGAAAGCAAATGATTTTCGTCCATCTTTGAAACAATATGATTCTGCTCAATTAATTTGTCACATTGCATTTTAAGGGGTTTCTTTAAATTTCTGCAGTCCTTGCTCACAGTAAAAAAATAAATAAAAAGAAGCCTAGGAGACAATGAGTTCCCAACCTAAATGCTGCAAAAGCCAAGGTTGGACTCTAAATCCTACGTGTGCAGAAGGGCAATCCAGAATAATTTACTTTGTTCTCAAGATGCTGTTCACATAACAACACATCAAATGCCAAAATGACGATAATGGAAAGCAGACTCTGAAGCAAAACCCAAGGCATGCAGTTTCAAAGTTTAACTGGTTCATTGAATCAAGGTGGATTTGCACTGGAGAAAATGTCAACGAGGAAAGTTTGAGGAGACTGAGCCGGTTACTGGGAGAGGTGTCAATGAGAAGGAGGAGAGGTAGGTTAGTCCAGGTGTATCTAGTCCAGGTGTAAATAGAGATTCCAGAGAGATGTTTCAAAGAATGATTTGGAAAGCAAGTAAGTACTTTGCAACTCCAGAGAGGGTAATCAGAGGGAGGCCACTAATTTGTGGGCAGGCAGGTGACTTGATGCAGTGAGTTCTCCAGTGTGGGATCTAAGATGGAATGGCTCAGCTCGACAGGAACAGATAAGATGAAATGAAAAAGGAATTGCATTTCGGCCATTCGGAGAACATTGGAAAGGACAAAAACAAGGACTTTAGACCAGAGAGTTTACCAGTCTGGACAGATAGACAATCTGGCAGAGGTGCTAGAGCTGGTCCTTAAATACTGGTTGTTTACAATTAAACTACAACTTTTGAAATAAATTTTATGAAAAGGTGTTAAATGTGTTAATCAGTCCAAATTACTATTGATGCTTAATAAGGATATTCAATATTTGAATAATATTGTCAAAATAAAAATGAGATCTGAGTTAAATACTCCCATTGGGAAATCAAAATACTTGGTAAGTCTTTGACCATTTCTGTAATTTTCTTTGAAAGGTACTCAAAGACACCTTTGCCAATCATTTTAATTGGCCCATCTGGACATAATGTGCCTCTAATAAGAAGAATAACAGCACAGGCAGATCGCTGAAGTCATGCTGGATTTGGCTGATTTGCATCATTATAACCTGACACTTCTCACTATTACTCTACTGATGAGCTCATGTCAAACTGTTTCCTGCATCACCTCACTCCACCTGCTCTACACCATTTAATGTGCTATTTTTGAGATTGCAGATTAAACTAAGATTCTTGTTCATTTACAATACTTAATTAATGTTTGTTAAATAATGGGCTGTCGGTTCAAAGTTGAGAGCAGTTTTATGTGAGTTCTTTTTTATTTACACACATACATACCAGTGATGTATCAGAGGGCATTTGGAATTCAGTATTTTGCCCAAGGACAACTACATGCAGACAAAAGGAGCCGCAGGTCACATCACTGACCTTCTGATATCTGAAGCTCCACGTTCTGAGTCACATGCATTCTCAGCATCCATGCGCTTGTGCTGATCCAACTTTTTCCATTTCCTATACAGTAACCAATACTGTGACTTAAGGTATCTTTTGATGCGAAGATACCTGATTAATAAGTACCAATCTGATTAATAAACACTATCCTCCACATCTTTTGTGTAGGACAACATCTCACTCAAGTTAAATATTGTTATTGCTCCTCACTGTTTTTATTTTTAAAATGTCATGTTAAATTTAAAAAAATTAAAAATTGATTGTCAAGTGCAGCCTGTTATGATGTTTCTGATTTGCATTATTGTGCTTTGACTCTACATGAGAAGTCCTTTGATGTCAGCGCAGTGCATAAATAGACCAGACACCTCTGTAAATGGTGCAGAGACTCCCATCCCTGTAATTTCAGAGACTGATTAGAGATCTTATCTCATGTGAATTGGCCATTAACATTACAGATGTCCTATGATAGAAATTACTTTGTGACAGCCCAATCTGTTCATAAGGGACTTAAGATCATTATGAAGAGCTTTGTCAAAGTTGTATATATTCATGCTGTGCTCTTGTGTTGCTTTGTTTTCTGAGTTGGGGTACATCATGGCTGAACCCATTAATCTTCTTGAGCATGGTAATGAATGCAGTCTTGCCAGCCTGTGCTGTTTGTTCTTCAAATAATTATAAGAAGACTACACCTAAAGTTCACAAGGCTTATTAGGTCCATGATACTGAGTACATAGAAACTGACACTTTTGATGTTATATGAATGTCACATGGATGCTGACATTTGGCATTTTGTCACAGTGACACGTTCCATTCTGCAGAAAGTGCAGGTGTTTCAGGAGAGTGGCTACAATGGCCAACTTAACCCAGTCACCTGCTGCAGGAAAACGGTGAACTAAATAGGCTTCAGGCTTCAGGTGCTTGGCTGATCTGTTGTTGAAAGTCAAAACCAACAAAGGTGAGAGGGTTGCAGTAAGTGCAATCGAGTTCAAATCCTTAGCTTAGAATAGAGTTTCAGCATGAATTAATGCCACTGTGCTTGAGGGACTATAATATAAATGGGTTTCATGAGAACTGAAAAGGTCAATGCACAAAATAGTGGGGCAGCTGTGTGATGTTGAAACAACCTAGAGTGGTAATTTCCTGAGAGGCATTGTACTTAAATGCAATGTGAATGTTCAGATAGTAAACATAATTGTATCGGCAAACATGAAATGACACCTGTGTAACTCTGATGGCTTAAAGGTCCCAAGAAATGAAAAATGTCTTTTCTGTAGTGTTAGCTTGTGGCCCTTGGTCTGTTGTTCTGATGTCACTAGGCAGAAATCAATGTTTGATGGATGTTTTGCATCTAAACATTCTTTTCCCAATAAAGTAATCAGTCTATTTTTGATTGGGCAAAAATGTATTCATACAAATATATAAAACTCGATCTGCGATATAAGGACTGCCAACCTGGGATTGGACACTTAAGCATCAGCACTTCCATCAGGAAATGTCATCTTATTTGCCGACAAATCGACGACACTCAACAAGGCAAATATCAGTTGATCGGATGTTTGGATGAATCTTTATATATCTGTTTTGTATATTAAAAAAGTGAGAAGTCTGAGCCTGTGTGCTCTTTCTTTAATCAGCAACTTAATATTCACACAGTAACATGAACACCTGGGAGCTGCCCAAATGAACCATTATGTTCTGAGTCAATTTTAGACCAATTAGCAGCTCTACTGAAGCCAGTAGTCGTGGTAATACTTTGCTCAAGGGCACTTTGGTAGCTGAGGAAACTTGTGCTAATTTTTCTTTGCTTTTTTAATTTTTTTAATTCCAGGCACTGTGGCTGTGGGGGTTTTAAATTGTAACATAGCATTAGCACTTGACAATAACTTGCTGGCTCTACATTAATATCATACTGTTTACTTTTATTGGGACACTGTGAGCAACAATGTAACAATTTATTACATTACATTCTTGATGCCTTTTTAAACAAATGAATAATTTTAGGAGTGCAGTATAACAAATAACCTCTTTTATGTAAGCTACAGAATAATATATTCACAATTTTAATGAAAATTAGACTGAGAACTAACATTGTGTGGCTTTTACACCTTTTTGTTGGAAGGTCTTGATTGTCACTCCTTCCATCTAGTCAGTCAGGTTTACAGCCTAGAGCTGACAGCATGAGTAAGTAGTGCCACTAAAGCTGTCATTTCAGTGAGAGGAATTACTGCTGTCTGCCAGTTATTGTCGAGAGTTGAAACCAGTGTTACTCAGGTTATTGTCACCTGTGCACACTCCTATGCTTTTTCATTTACATTTATTTAATCATGTTGTCACTGATGAATTGCATAGCTATATTTAATATTTCAGTTATTGTTTTAATTTTTAATAAGATGGGTAAAGATCAAGATGTGTAAATATGAAAAGAAAACATAGTTTAACAAGACAGGTAATGCAGAAAAAGTCATGGTAATGAAATCTGTAGGAGGCAGTTATTTTTGATGAAAATTGTCATTTCTTCCACAGGATTTTAGAGACATTGACATTAAACAGTTTGTGAGAAAACACCAAACATATTCAGACCATAATGAAGTGAAACAGTAAAAAGGACTAAAGGAAAAGGATTTAGTCATTTAAGTACATTTCATTGATAATCCCCATTTTCTGAAATATCACGCGCTGCAAAATTATAGTACTTTTAACCCCATATTTGAGTGAGAAAGTGAAGAAGAGTTTTTTTTATGTGTTAAAAAATATATTCAGTGATGTGCAAAAGCTTTATACAATTGAGATCACACAAAAAGACTCACCCATGACATTTATTTTTACATCGTCTGCATAAGTATTTGAATATACTAAGCTATAATATTTAATTTAATGTATGATATTTCCAATGAACTACTGCAAACTATGAAATATGCCACTGTCATACCTTTATGTAAGAAATCCACTTTCCAGATGAAAAATCCAAAGCATAATTAAACAGAAAACTACAACAAGTTTATTCTTTTTTTTTTATATTGTGGAAAAAAACACACCAAAGTTTAATGTGATTTTAAAGAAACTGTTTCATCAAAATTTTTTATCCCATGGCAACAGTGAACACAGCAACAAGACACATGCTGGTCATCATGCGTCAGCCAGGTCTGTCAGGCAGAAAATTCGCAGCAGACAGGTGTTGCCAGATATTGGCTCTTCTACAGAAGCACAAAGGAAAGGACATGGTTGAGGACTGCAAACTGAGTAGCTGGCCAAGAAAACCAAGCACAGCAGACTAAAGACAGATCAAGCTGACTTCCATTCGAAAATGCCCAGCAGCAACATCAGCTCAGGACTGGCAGAAACCAGTAGGACCCTGGTACACCCTTACAGCTCACTGAAGCCAAGTGACTCAGCTATGCATGAAAACACAAAAACCTTTGTGTGGAAAAATTGAAGCAAGTCCTCTGAATTGAAGAATGAAAATTTTAAATATTTGGCTCTAACAGAAGGCACTTTGTTCACCCAAGGGGTGGTGAGTGCAACAATGAAGTAAGCTGGCTGTCCCATTTCAGGTTTGGTGAGGTAGTTTTGCCACTGCAGTTAGGGACGCCGTGAAGACTGAAATAAAAGGATTATATAAAAAACATAATGTAGGCTTGTGGAGAGATTCAAGACAAACATACAATCAGAATTATAAAGAACAAAGGCTCAGCTTCCAAAAGAATATAGAAGAAGCAACCTAGACAGCAAAAAGAACTGTAGCCTCCAACCTAACTGCAAAAATATGTAAATCTTTGCATAGCTAAGTAAATCTGGATTTAGTTACCCAAACCTTGGCAGTAGAGGTCACACAAAGCTGGTTATCAATACTCTAGGTTAACCCAGGGTTTTTCCGCTGTTCATTCACATTAAATGGGTGATATTGGCAGCTAACCAACTGCAAACATAGATGAATATATCAGCAGTAGTGCAGCTGATTTTACGAGTGATGATAAAATATTTCTATGGGAAATATGTGAAATGGTTAAATACAGAATAGGTTTAAATAAACTCAGCTGAGGGAGATACAGCTCTGTAGAATATTTTATTAATCAAAAGTGTGCCCTATACTGTAAGTGCTTTGGTCAGTAAGATTGGAAACTATTCAGACAGTGTGAGTTATAAATATCAAAACTCTAATATTAAGACAGAAAATCTGATGGATCCTAATTGAATATTTCAATGAATCAGTGTTTAAAAGACAATTTTAGGTTTTATTTTTAAGCCACAGAGTGTGTGTTTCAAGATTAAATATAAAAGCAGAATTCAAACACGAGTCTACATACAAATTTGATATGAGGTCAGCAAGTATAGTGTAAGTGTCCTGTTTTTTTATTAATGCTTATGGAAGAATAAAACTGTTGAGAAATTCTTTGCATGCAATGGAAGAAAAAAATCAAGGGTTATGGTTGGGTCTAAGATTTTATATTTATTATTGATGCTCATGAGAGAAAGACAAAGACATTAGCCATTATTTAAAACCTAACGTGCTCCCATCAGAGGTTTAAAGTTTTTCATTAGTGTCTAAAGTCGTCATGTTTCTCTGAGGATTAGGGAGTAAAAATAGTCCCGATCAAAAGTTTAAGACCACTTGAAAAATGGTAAAAAATCACATTTTGCATGGTTGGATCTTAACAAGGTTACAAGTAGAGCTTCAACATACAAGAAGAAAAAATGGAAGTAAGAAAAAAAAAATTTTTTTTTGAGCATGCAGTTTATTGATAACAACACTTAAACTGTATTCCTTGACTTTTTTTGTTGGCATATAATCATATATTATCCAAGAACATAGCACCTACACTCTACTGCTGATCTCATATCAAATTTGTATGTAGGTTTACCCTATGTTTAGTTATGTTTTTAAATTTCATTTTTACTTTCAAACCCTTAAACAGCACAGAGTCTGCAGCTGAGAGAATAAAAAACTGAAGATGTTAGGAACAGGTTATGCTCAGAGTTTCAGTTTAAAATAATCTGAAAGTGTCACATTTTCACTGATACTTTTATTCACAGCTTTTTTGTAGATTTGTGCTTTTTTTTAGTGCAACATAGATTTTCTGCAGGGGGAGTATGTTTTATATGTTTTGTATGTGTAGCTAGTTAGGATGTACCTTACCAAAACCACTGAATGTTGCTTTGTCTCTAGAATGTGCATAAAATTAAACTGTAGAAAATGTTGTTATACTTGATTCGAATCTTCTGCTAATTCTCTTTTATACTGCTGGAATTACAGATACTTTAACACGGAACACACACCAAGAATACTTCTTCAATCAATCAAATTAATTTCACTTGGATTCAGAAAGTAAAGAGATTTCCACGTCTTCTTTAATAGGCTAGTAACCTTCAATGTGTAACTGGATCTAGTTTACACTTTCACAGCTGTTTTTTTTTTTTGTTGTTGCAGATTTCTAATCACCATGTTATTGGTAAATGTCTCTGTTGTAGGTGGCACTAATAGGGATGATTTTCTGTGGAAGAAAAGTCATATAGCCTGCAAAATGTCACATTTAGATTGGTTAGATGCTGCCAAGACCGCCTCTTATATGTAAATGTGCTTCTGTGTTGCTTGCTGGTTAATTTCTGCTCCCGTAGTCTACATTTGATTCCTGTACTCAACTCAACATCATATCTGTAAATAGTTTCTTTCACATTTGCTTCTGAACCAGTGGTTCTAAATTCACTGTAGTTTGATCTCAAGTAGGCTGACTAGTATAATAACTGCTTAATAATATGTATAAGAGCCCCCCCCCTTTGTTGTACAAATGTACAATCTGAAAATGTTCAGATTTAATGATTACAGAACAGAGGATTAAGAGCCTGAAATAAGGCTCTCAAGAGGAATAAGTACAATTAAGCAAAATGTCTAATGTTTCCAATCTGCTGCTGTTAGTTGTACATTACAATTTTTATATCACAAAGGATGTACAAAGCACAGATGTTAGGTTTTTGACAGGAACAACATTATTTCAGAATTTTATCACCCAAACAATTACATTTTCATATTTTTTTCTTGTATAGTAATGAAGTTTTCCTCACAGCTGGAATAGCACTTCATTTTATTGATAAATGCCGTCTCTGCAAATTTCCCACTTGGCAAAGCAATATAGTGGGACATATTGGTCCCTGTGGCCAGCCCGCTTTGGCTCTTGGGCCATATATTAGACCATGATAAACATAAACATGGAGGGTTTTTAAAAATGATGAACTCTTATTGAGTACAGACATTCAGACTCGCGAGGTCACTTATCTGGAAAATGTGACCTCATACTAAGTCAGCTTGATCAAACAAATTATGGGGACAACTTTCAGCTATACATCTAATAAATCACAGCACATATAAGAAAAATAAGCCGATTTCCAGAGAGATGAGTGAGTCCTTGTCTATTTTGTTATGTCTAGTCTCTCTAATGTGATGACCTTAGGTCGTCAGCGCAGTTAAAGACAGGTAGCCTTGTAATTTTCCCTCACTTCAGTTTTTTTCCTCTCTCTCAGGTTAAATTTTCAGAACCTGCCTTTATAATGAGAAGTGAAAAGATTACATCAGATTTAGTTACACAGGGTTATAATTTTACCACAGATGTTTGAGCTGTTTATTTTGCACAGGAAAAATCTGCTGTACCTTAACACAGATATTTGTTTTTGTTTCAAGTCTTGGTCACAGCCCATTTGCCACTGCTGTGATTTATTCCACAATCTAATTTCGAGTCTTTTATTATCCTGGTTGTTTAAATCACGCTACAAGAGCACAAGGGGGATGTGGGAAGCATCAGCAAAGAGACAGTGAAGAAGAATTCAAAGAGTCTGTAAAAGTGCAAACTGTCCCCTGCCTCAATGAGTTCATTTTAGACAAATAAGAGGTCTAAATCTTTACAATAATCCGTGGGTGTTACAGAGAGGGGGAAAAAAAATCTCTCTGCTTTAAACAATACTTCTTTTAGCTTTTGTTTTCTTATTTGAGTCTTAGATAATACATCTATGAAAGAACACTGAGTGTCAGTATCTCTCACAAGAAACATTTTTACCAAAGAGGAACTGCACTGTTTCACTGATGTGCTTCTCTTTGTTTAATGGCCTTGCATTATAATCACATTAGTGCATTGTCCATCTTGTTAAGAAACTTGCTGTGCGATTTCCAGCTGTATATGTAGATCAGAGCCAAGGGAAGTTAAACGAGAGCATTTCATTTTAATCTAATTCTCATTTGCAATGAAATACTCACTCACTTTTATTGGGATATATACATACTCCAGTCCTATACTCCCCAGAAATAAAAAGCTGTCTGTTATGTCATATTTTAAAAATGAAAAAATGTGTATTGTGTACATTACTTTTAATCATTAGTTTGTTTGATTTATACAATATTGAAATTTAAAATCTGTGTTCTATGTTTTGGTGCACTTTACTGATTGTTAGTATATTTACTTAGATATCGGGTCGGCCATCATTTCTTTTATTCATCACAGTGATAATGATTAATCATTTGGATTCTGGTGTGGAGGATGTTAGGACATAACATTTATAAAAACAGCTCTAATACACTATATGTCCTTGGTTTATATACTTGAGTCATCTAATTTGCTGGATCTTTCCTTCATGTGTCAAGTCAGATCAAATCTATGAAACTGGTTATTTTGCAGTTAAGTCAGAAAGTGGAGAGGCCAGAATTTGTGGAAAAAGATCTTATCAAACAAGCTAACAAGACACTGGGAAAGTTTGCAGTTGAGCATTCATCTTACTACCCCCGCAGAAGCATTAAAAAATGTCAACCATTGCCACTGCTGCACCATGACCACAAGGAACACAAGATTAAACAACTGTGAAAATAAACGTGGATTGTTGGAGCTTATTTTGAAGCAGTGAGAGTCTGTATATTGGTGCCTACCAGGGCTTGAAATTAGCACTTACCTTCTATTAATAATAGTGTAATTGTTGGGAGCAGTGTAATTTGCTACCCAAATTGACACGTGACAAATTACCTGTGTTGAATATACCTATGCTCAGTATGCTCACCTGAATAAATTCAGTGAATTTAGTCTTAGTTAGTCATCCTGTGGAGCCTGATAACTTCACAGCATGCTCACATCACAGTAGCACATTAATATAGAATAATGATAAGACCCACTTTGTAAAAGCTATATCCTCTTATCTGAAATTAAACATCCCTCAAGTCATTCTAGATCAAGAATTTATTTCCCCCATGGTGCGAAAGTGATTAAATTCATTAGATCTAAAATGGGTGTGATCCTATTGTTATGACCAATGAGAACTTGAGACCCAAAAGCAGATTTAGGCTAAGAAAAGTATTTTAACAAGGTTTACAGTATAATAATATGAAGCTAACTGCAGTGCTAGTGGTTGTAGGGTGACTAAGAGGATGAGAAGCATGCTGCATGCAGCTCTGTGACGAGTAAGGAGAGCTGGCGTGGCTGATGAGGCAAGCTTGGTTGAAGCAGAGTTCCAGGCGGAGAGGAAGAGTAGGAACCTGAAGCACAGATGCAGAACTAGGAAGCCCGAGAGAATCTACTAGCCAAGTAGACTGTTTGCTGATGGGATGAGGAATGAGGAAGAACAGGCAATTTGGCCGAGGCAATAAGGACCAGGTGTATTGGCTGATGCAATCTGAAAGAAGTGTCACACCCAAACACAGACACAAAACAAACAAAAGACACAAAAGTTGCAATCATATAGAGCAGGCACTAAGCAAAAGCAAGGAAGAGGGGAGAAAACTAACAGCATGGCCTAAGAAGTGAGACTTAGAAGAATAATGCCAGAGTTATTGAGCCTATTGCTCATCTCAAAGAAGAGAAATGGCTTTCTTTCCTCCACAGATATTTTGGTTCTATTCTCTGCACCAGAAGCTTTGATCTTAGATGTACTTACCTAATATCTCCCAGTGCCTACTCAGTGCATTTAAATGTTTATATAATTTGGATTTAGTCGCAGTTACTTGCAGTGTTCCAGTATGACCACAAAAAGAGCTTGACTGCTCTATTCCTATTTCGCTCTGCATTTTACCTGCTAAGGAAGAAAAAACATCAGTGGATTAGATGATGAAAGATGGGATTCCTTGATTTTCTTGCAGTCTGTCTGTCTTTCTGTCTGTCCTCCCATCCATAAATAAGCTGGAACATTGTAAGAGCAGCACATAATCACCACATTGTGCTCTTCAGTCCACCTACACTTTTTTTTTATATAAAGACTGCTGCCAGGAGCCAAAATATGAAACTATTCTGTTCAGAGAGCTGACAGACGCGACAAAGATGTCAGAATCGAAGCTCCTTAGGTACTGACGGGGTGACCTGAAACAGTGAATTAACAGTAAATTGGTCCTGTTTTTGAAGACCTAACTTTAATACGATGGATCGATAACTGCAGAGGTCCCGACTCTCAGTCTTATTGTTAATTACCACTACCAGTGTACCTGCCAGGGCTGTGTTTAGATATATCACTTGTTGAAGTCACGATACACTCTGCAATGCATCTCGTTTAAATGCAGCACAGCATTTGATCTGTAACTCAGCTTAATGGTTTTAAACTTCATATAATTGTGCTTGTCAGAGTAAAAACTAGCCACTGTCCCCCATAATAATTATTTCTAGCAATTACCATAAACAGTTGTGAAATAAAATATGTGTATTTTGATCTGTGTTGAACTGGAGAAAATTTTACAATGTTGAGTGGAGTTCAGGGGTTCCTCTCATTTTCTACAGACTCCAATCTTCCCTCTTGATCACAGCTGGAGTGAAGGTGAAGTACTTTTGTGTTTTAACTCCCTTTTGGGCCATGTAGAGTCTGGATATCTGTCAGAATGAACAGAGTATGTGATGAGAAATATTTCCTTTTGTGTGACAGTGTTTGATTTTAGGATGATTTTCTTTTTTATATATTTTAAAAGCAAGACGCATAGAGGTCATTTAAAGCTGACTGTTGTATTATTCTGATATTGGAAGGACATGTTACTAAAATAAAAATATTAAGAGGGTTGTGAAAAAGACTAAAGCATTTTACATATAGCACAACAAAGCACACATGTCAGAACAGCTATCTTGGACAATGTCCCATCTTTTAGGAGGTCCTCACTGGGGAAAACAGTGGCTTTGACTCTGATGACTTCCTGGCGATGTAAGCACTGCTCCTAATTTAAATTTTTAATAAGCATATCTCTTGTGAATCATAGTATGGGCAAAGAAGCCAAGAGCCATCCTAATTTGTACCTTAGTTTGTAATTTAAAATAACAGATTAAGTGTACATCTTCGTTCACATCTTTCACTTCAACAAACACCTGCAGCAATTTTAATCAGAAGTTAAAACCATTGTTGATTATATATTTTTTTATTATTTTAATTGATCTCCCAGATCTGTGCACTGCTTTTAATACATCTGTAGAAATGGTAGGATTAGAGGCATAATGGGAAAAACCAGATCGGACATACTGGTAGTTTGACATGGCTTAAGATGTTTAATTAACCATAATACTGTAATGCACACTTAATAGTTTGCATTTTCAGTAGTTTGCAATGTAAAAGATATTTTTGAAAATATTCAGATTGCACAAATGGTCATGAAAAGACAGATTCACCACTGGAAACTACATTTAAATTTATGTTTAAGTTCCTCTTTATAGTCAAAGCAGGTCATTGAAAAAGTTGTCGACCTGAAACTGATGATCCGCTGTCTTGAGTGCAGCAGCTGTGAAGGATTTTGAGTTTAAATATGCACACAGACTGAGTCTGTGCTCAGAACTGACCAGGAGAACACTAATAGGAGCACAGGAGGCACTGGCTGAGGGACACTGTGTCTAACCATTGGGTACAATTACAGAGTTTCAGATTGCTTTATTGATTGTTGTTGTAAAAGGGCATTACCTTTAACTAAGTTTATTTTGAAATAGAGTAGCTATTAAGGCCGGGATAAAGACAATTGTCACTTGGCATACACAAGATTGATAATCACTAAAACGACACTGGCTTTACTTTAATATAAGTTTTCAATTTAAGGATCTGCTAATAGACCCCACTGTTAATCCTGATAAAGATATTAAAGTCAAGACAGAAATAATCTTGGAAATCCAACTAATGTTCCTTTTTCAATTTAATTATTTTTGGGGCTTTTCTTGCCTTAATTTAATAGTCGATAACAGGTAGGAACCATACACTATATAAAATATACACCACAAACACGACCAGGAGATTCAGTTTTGTGGCTTGAAATAGTTGAGATCAGGCAAATTACACTTTATCTAACTCTAAATTTAAATTACTGAATTAAACAAAAATATTTCTTTTATTGATGACACAGCTGAGGAAGTTATAGCAGATGAAGAGTTTTTCTTTTTGAAGTAGCCTGTAAAGTTGTCTCAAGCCTGCCAATAATCTGGAAACAGCAGACAATTTTGTTTGCCTTTTCCAATCAATGAATGCCATGCATGATTAATCAATTTTAAAAATTGTTAGGAATTAATTTTCAGATTACTATTAATCATTCCACTTACACAACTGCATTATTGTGTCAATGAAATCTAATCTTGTCATTACTGTATATTATTAGCAATGCAAGGAAGTGCTAGATATCACAGTGAAGATTTGGGGTGGTAGGAATAGAGGAGAGGTCAGAATGAATATCATTGGAAAATCCAGCTTTTTTTTCAGCACAGAAAGGAATAAACAGGATTAACAGATTTTTTTTTCCACTCTTGATCATCCTTTCCGCACATGTCTCACCAACCTGCTGGACAGATTTCCAACTACTTCTGAGCCAACACATTTCAGAGTAAATCAAGACCAGTCAGTACTTGAGTAGTTTGTGTGCACTACTTCACAGTAATGAACTGAATATATTCCAGGACAAATGGACACTTCACCCTCTCATTGAGACAGCCTGCTTGCGGTAGTGCTAAAAACAGAGTGAAAAATTAAAGCAGGAACCAGTCACTCAAGTTTTAATAAACCTTTAGCCCAGTTTGATTTGAGAAGAGGTGATAGTGAAGTACAGTTAATTATATCCTGTGCATATAATACTACGTTATTAATGATGTAATTTGATTGTCCCAGTATGGCAGTGAGACAGCATGCACAATACCAAGAAACCTGAACTGGAAATGCTATGAAACTGAATATCTAATAATATTATTAGGTCATATTTAAAATTGATGAGAAGATAGATTTGCTTTATGCTTAGTTTTTGGGCAATTATAACTTGTAAATGCATTGGTACCAAATTGGTGTCATTTCAGTACCTGATTATAGTTGCCATATTTGCCCCTCACATTTTAAAGATGCAAAAAAAAAAACATAGAGCAACTGTTGTTATTGTTGCGGATGATTAGGAGTCCAAAATCTCTGTTCTAGAGACTAAACTGAATGTTCATTTAGTGAATAGTAAACGGGTAAAGTTGAGAGTGACAACCAGACACCATAAAAAATACTTCAACCCTTAAACCTGAGCAGTTAAATGGAGTTCAGCCTTAATTAATTTCATTATTTTCACAGGTACATTTTTCACCTCGACATGTTAAAATGTCTTTATTGAAAAAGGCACTGAAGCAGTGATTCAATATTGTACTGCATAGCTTTACAGAGATTTGAGTGAGTTGTTAGCATCAGGTAGTCTTAGCCTGTAGCTACCAATAAGAATAGTACAATACAGTTAATACGACTTTATCATTACAGCGTTAACAGGGTTAACATTTTCCCAAACAAACAGCTGGTCAGTGAAGAATACCATCACAAAGAGAACTGGCAGATTTTAACAATAGAACCATTGTAAGAGCTCCTTTTAAGTTTCAAAGTTGTCCTTAAATTTATGCCATATTTACAGTGAGTGTTCCTTCCTGTCTATAAACATGCTCACACATATAAACCCAAAGCTGCAGAATGTTGCTGAGAGAAGGTAATGCTTTGGGAGCTATTAACATTTACATTTTTCCGTGTATGCCTTCTTGAACAGATTCTTTATCTGTCTTTGAACTATGTAACTGAGCTTAATTTGAAATACCACTTTGCTACTGCTTTGATGTTTTCACTTATGAAGTTCAAGGTCATTACTACTTATTTTCAGTGTTGTAAAATCTCCTACCGAGATCCAATAAAGATTCTTAGGACTCTATTCGTGAAACTACAGTTTGCTATAAAATGAGCCTTATGAATCCATCAGTGTGAAGTTGCATCTTTGCAGCATAAGCATGTATGCGTATTTTTTGGATGGACATCTCCCATCCAACTCTCATCCTGCTCAGGTTCAGATGGGGCCTGGCTCTATCCCAGTAAGCGCTCGGTAAGAGGTGGTACACTGCTACAAATGTCCCCAGACTATAACAGTGCTAACATATAAAGACAGACAAGCACCTTCACACTCACATTCACAGCTCTAGGCAATTTAGAGTTTCTTTCACCTGACCTGCAAGTCTTTGGGCTGTGGGAGGAAAACAGATCACTGACAAAAACATTCAAAAGAACCTCACAACAAGACAGATGAAATAAAATAAATTCCCTTACTGTACAACCTGGCAAATTCCATCATTCATTGTGCAACACATTTAAAAAACAATCCATAAGTGCTCAATACTTGCTTTTATTTCTATTATTTCAAAATATGTATTTTTTAAGCTTTATTACCAGTCAGAAACTGGGCCTCATTCACAACCACCTACAGAAGCTATAATCTTAGAATTCAGATATGCATGCCAGAGATGAAAAACGAGAACAAAGCTTTATTTTAGTCACAGTACATACTAACACACCATTCCCTGGTCTGATGCACCTTATTCTCTATTCAGCATGAGTGTTGCTGCTAAGTAGAATGCAGAGGAGGTTGAGTCCAAATTATCACTAGCTTTTCTTTTCTTTTTTTTTTTTTTACACTTTATCCTTCAAACCTAGATTCTGTTGCAGTGACAAAGCACATTCTTTTGTCAAAAAAAAATTCTACAAAGAGCAATGGCTTGAAGGCCAAGTGATTTTTTTTTTTCATAGTGGTCTTTCATACACAGTATTTAGTCACAGTATGAAGTCAGTATTTGTTATTCGTGTGAAGTTTGTTCAAAGTACCCAAAGGATTGAATGGAAGCACAAGCAGGGGCAATGGGCCCTCATACAATCTGATTGGCTGGCCCTGATCACAAAGGGATTCCTATGAAGAGTAAAAGAGATACAACCACATCTAAAAACACTGCAGAGAGATATAAAATAATAATTTGCACACAACAAATCATAATACCAAATCTCTGTCTGTCTGCAAATTCCCATGATCAGGAGCTGACAAAGCAACCTTGCCACACAATTAAGCTTCTGAAGATTCTTATCTATGTCAGATATTACGATGTCATCATGCTTTGTAGCAGCTACCTAATTACAGCTAAAATAACACATTTGTAGCATGTATGCATCTATAACCTCTTACAAAAGCATTGTATCGTTGTAATTTCATGGCAGTAGCATCTAATTTACATCTACAAAACTTATGATGCACACTGACCTGCCACTCTATTAGGTACACCTATTTAGCTGCTTATTACCACAACTATCTAATCAATCAATCACATGGCAACAACTCAACTCATTTAGGCATGCAGAGCTGATCAAAACTGTTCAAATTGCTAAAGTTCAAACTGAAGATCAGAATAGATAATAAAGGTTGGTCTTTTCAAACGCTGATAATCTACTGGTGATCTGTTTTCCCACACAACCATTTTTAAACTTTACAGAGAATGGTCTGACGAGAAACCACCCAGTGAACAGAAGTTCCCTTGATGCCAGAGGTCAGAGGATAATAGACTGACTGCTTTGAGCTGATAAGAAGGCAACAATAACTCAAATAACCACTCATTACAACGAAGGTATGCAAAAGAGCATTTCTGAAAGCTTACTGCAAAGTAAGGCACAGTTGTTTATTATTATTATTATTATTATTAGGATTATTATTATTATATTTGCATATTTACTTTGGCTCTAGACCCCCTTTTGCTGGTGTTGAAAATAAATGAACAGAAAATTTCAATCCATGTCTGATCCATCATATTTAAAAAGTCAGTCTCCTTCAAGTTGTCTCCATGCAGATGTTCAATTCATGTTAAGCTTTTTTCCCCCCTAATGGTTCTAAGCTATTCTATTACAGCTTAATGTTTGGATTCTTATGTCAAAGAAAAGAGAAAAGAACAAAAGAGTTCAGCATTTATGAAAAAGTGCGACAGCGAGACTGAGAGCTTGTGCCTATGAGAATCATGGCACTTCCTTCCTTCTTGGTGTGAGTAAATGCTTAGTACAATTGGAATGATAAAGAAATGTTTCTTCCTAAAAGGAGAAAATGTATTTAGAGAAATCTTAAAATGGTCTTATCAGAAATTCTTAGCTGATTGAAGTACATGCTATTAATATAAAGACTTAAAAAACAGCTAATATGGGGACACTGCAAGCTGTGTATTAAAGCTACTTATTTATATAGATATTTAAATACAAGTTAATGATGTGAGGCAATTATTTTTCATTTACTTTTCTTTATGTTTTCAAAAATCATGTCACTATCAGGGCAATCAGGAACACCTTCCAGTGACTTTATGATTGCTGAACAGCTTAGAGTACTGTAGTATGCATCAGAGCCTCATCCAGGAAATAATAAGTGCCTCAGCAATCAGAAACATGTCCTCTGGAGAAGAAAAAAAACCCGTGATTGCAGTGCTTTGAGATTAAAAGACATCACACTGAGGACATTGCTGTGGTGAATTCCCAGCTGGAAAAGCACCAACAAGTATGAGAGAAAGAAATCTCACATTTTGTGACATCGCTGTTCAAGAACTTGCAGTGTTCAAAAAAATCTAAAGGTATCTTTTGTGTCATTGTGTAGACATTTGCAAGGTATTTGCGCTTCCTTGTGAACGACAAAAGACAAAACAGGTAGTGTTACAAAATCTTCAGAGCGTACCTAATGTGTTAGTACAATTATATGGTTGTTATGGTTATTACAAACACTTTATTAAAGGCCCTACACACCCACACACATTGTTTGTAATAACACAAAGCCATACTGGGGCTGCAACTTAATATTATGTACAAACAATGAAACAAACAAAAAACCCTGAAAATGTTTAGTTTACACAGCATATTGGTGCAATAACATCCAGAGCTCAATCTCTGGTTAGGTCAGAAACTTTCTTTGAGGAGTCTGGATGGCAAAAATACAACAGAGGTCGGTGGCACAACTTCACCTTTCAAAGTGTGCAGAGAGGAACAAAAACTCTCAAGAGCTTAAAGCTCCAGCAACACTTGTAGCATAAAGAACTGTATAATCCTTCGTATGCAGGCCTATACCTGGGTAAATGGGAAGAAGACTTTGTTTTCACTCAGGAGAAAAACACAGTTTGGTGGGAACGCTACACTGATGATATTGTCTTGGTTTGGTTTGGATCATAGGCAGAGCTATAGGCTTTTTAAATGTGTTTTAATTACTTTAATCCCAATATTTAGCTATTTTTGCATAGCAACGACTGAATAGATCTTGCAGTTTTTAAAGACACATCTATATTAAGAAAACCAACAGACAGAAACAAGGTATTACATGCCAGCAGCTTTCATCCAATGCCTCTTAAAGAAAATAGCCCTTTTGGTCAATTCCAATGTGCAAGGAGAATGTGTAACCAGGAAAAGAAGTTTGAAACAAAATCTGAGGAAATGGTGTCCTGTTTTCAGGAATACAGATATAAAACAATTGTGGCAGATGGATGCTCCTCCCTGAGGCTGGTTCTGCCACAGGTTTCTTCTTTTAAAACGCAGTTTTTCCTTCTTACTGTTGCCAAGTTCCTGCTCATATGGGGTGGTTTGATTGTTGAGGCTTTCTCTGTATTATCGTAGAGTTTCTACCTTACAATATAAAGCACCTTGAGGCAACTGCTGCTGTAATTTGATGATATATAAATTGAATTGAAGCGAAAGACAGCCTACACTAGGCCAAACAGGAAAACTACAACGAAACCTTCCCAAACAAACAAAAGATAGACCAGCCTTTGTCAAGACACGTAGTAAACAATTATAGAGTTAATTAGATAATAGTTATATAGTAAATATTTAAACAGATAATTAAAGGGAAGCAGGGTATTATTGAGAGTGATGATGCAATGAGCCAGATCCTTCCTTGAATCACCATTAATTACTTTTAGGAGACCTCCCACTCTGCAGGATAAACTTGCACATAGTCATCTTCAGCCAGACTCCCGGGAAACGTGACTGGACCCTAAACCTAGAGGATCCTAAAGAATCATTGCAATGATTGCTCAAATGTAGTACAGACTTGTTGGTAATGTTGGTTTTGTAGGCTTTTTTTCTTGTCTGATTTTAATTCAGTGTTGTATCTCTATTTGAGCTCTTGCATCTATCCAGGTTATTGAAGACTCCTCTTATTGGTGAAGTTTTACTGGCATAATTTTCCACTCTCACACTAAATTTGCTACTTGTGGAACACCATATATGGAAGGTCCTTCTTGGTAAAACACCACTAGAAAATATTCAGTGTGTTCACGGACTCTTATTTCTCAATGGTTAACGCCTATATGCTGAAATGCATTGGAGTTTTAGTTTAAATATAAGCATGCCATTTGGATAAAGGTGTTTAAATTTTATATCTTAAAAGTGCCTTGGAGTTTTTTTTATAATAGCTCAGGAGGTAGAGCAGCTCATCTGCTGATCGGAAGGTTGGTGGTTCGATCCCTGGCTCCTCCAGTCTGCATGTCAAATATCCTTGGGTAAGATACAATCCCCAAAGTATGTGAATGTTAAATAGAAAGCACTCAGTGCTCCAAGAGAGTAGAAAAGCAATATATATAGAAAGTCCATTTACCATTAATATTTAACCAGTGCATTCTGGTTTGTAGCTTTTGACCCTGATAAAGACTAAAGGGTGAAATGTGTCTGTCAGTTGTAATAAATTGTGATTCCTGCTCTTTATACAAGCATACAAGTATTGCTAAAGTAAAATGTTTCCCATGACAATGGCTCTGAATTACATTTTCATCACACTATGAACAGGCACAGTAAACACATACAGTAGCAACCTGAAATGGGCTAAATAAAAAACAAAACAAACCCCAAAAAACCTTTATTAACATGCTATACAGTCACACTCACCATGTGGCAATTTGATAGACAGAGCCCAGAGTGCATCAGATTAATATCAGGGTTTTCCCGGACACTGTAAGATTAAAAGTCGCCTAAGTGATTTTTTCCACAGCGAATGAGCCAAATGAGCAAGATGAAACTCTCATGAAGGTTCTCACCCATCTCTGACACACACGCACATAGTGAACAGCAAACACAGCGGCATTGTAGCTGAAGATAACCAAGGAGAAGTAAATGAGTCTGTTATTCTAAGAGTAATCAAAATACAGAATACACCACCTATTCAACAAATATTATCTTGACTATTTTCAAACATGACAGCCTTTCTTTTTAGCATCATTATGCACATGCATAATGATGAGATGAGTGGCAGTAACCACTGTCATAGTTTTTATGAATTTTATAAATCCATGAACTGCCTGTTGTACCCAACACTGTTGGGTACCCAATACAATAAAGTAAATTTTGTTAAATTTGATTGCAATGACCTTTTGTTAACTTTTAATGATGAAATTAAAACACTAATCAAAAAACAAACAAACAAACAAAAAAATATCAAAGGATAAAGACTGTTGATTAAAAATATTAAAAAATAAAAATATATTAAAAAGATTTCCTGTCCTTAATACAGTCACACAATTAGCATGATATTTTAGATGTGGTCAAAGGATGTGTAATGATCCAGCCTATTGTATCTGTGTTCAAGGAAGTCCTCACCTTTTATTTGAGTAGTAAGCAAATTCATAAAGAGACAAGGGGGAGATAATTACAACCTAAAAGCTTTTTATCTTCCACAAGAATGGAACCATTGATTTTTCTCCTTTTCTTTTTTTTTGGCTCAGCCTCCTCTCATGTGTACTCCACTATGATCAGAGGACTCTTTGTTTGACAGAAAAAAAGAAGAGGAGGACTGAAGATAAGGGGAAGAGAAAGGATGGCTCATTATTGCTGGAAGCAAAAGTTTGGGGAACAGAAGTCATGTGACCTGTGTGGGTACACGTCTTATGTTTCCTAGTGTGCAAAAACTCTTTGATTTGCTCTCACTTTCATATCATAATCAGCCATTCAGACTCTCCCATTCCTGTTCTCTGCCAGTAGTGTTGACCGGTGGTCCTTGTGACTTGTCTCTGCGCAACGCTTATTTGAAAGATCATTCACTTCATTCGCTCGGTGAACACCGAAGCGTTCGTCTGGAGCTGCTGTGCTGTGTATTAATGAGCACGTCTTGGGTCTATTTGGCTCCGAAGTCATCTATCAGCATAAATCTCCTTAACAAGAGTGAAGAGTTTCAGCCCATCAAAATGAAGGTGCTCGTAGATCACAACCTTCAACACCCTTTGGTAAAAACATGTTAGATTCATTCATAATGTTCTTTCTTGGGCAATAAGCCAGAACAGTAGGCATAATCATTTAGCTGTAGTACATGTAAAAATGCTAACGGTGAACAGCCTGAATAAAGTCCTCTGGTTTGTTGCTAAAGCACCAATAGCACCATTTAGTCGGCTGTTTCACAATTGAGAAGCTGATCCCTTTAAAAAAGGGCCAAGTTAAATTAAGTGTAAAAATGATCAATGGGAGGATAAAAATGGCATATGGAAATTAAAAATATAATAATAATAATAATAATAATAATAATAATAATAATAATAATAATAATAATAATAATAACAACAACAATAACAATAATTATTTTGATGACTTAATTGATTAAAAGTGAAAATGATTATCCATTAACCAGCAATGAAAGCAGTCAGCAGTCCTTGAACGTTTTTGGTTTTGTATGGATTTTTGCACCTTTCTAAAGTCTTTTAAAAAATAATTTTTATAATGCATTAAATTACCTTTGGGTAATTTAAAATTGGTGTTATCACATAGATTTTGTCCAACAGAGCAGCTCCAGCTGCTTTGTTTAGAATACCTTTAGTCCTGTCTGCTGCACATACAGCAAATGACAAATTACAATAGACTGGTGTAGAGTCAAGGGGCATCCTTACACCAAGTTGGTGAAATACATGACATACATAGCTGGAGAGGTAAGAAACAATGATTCCATTTTCAGGATTTCTGCCAGAAAATGTGTTATTTTCAGCTCTGGCTACTTTTTTCTGTGCAGACGCATTATTACTGATGAGAGCTAAAACAGCGCAAACTAGGCCTGACACACCGCCTCCCACTACGTAAGCATAGGGTATTGTTATTTTTAAGATGTTTGGTAGTGTCATGTTTAAGATTTGCTTTGGTTCAGTCACAGGTTTCATGCTTTCTTTGTCCAGTGGAAAAGTGGAACATGCTGTTCTTCAGCATCGACATCTGTAACAGACTTCACTTTTTGCTGACATTTTTTGATGCTTTACAAGCATAACATGACAAGGCATGTCAAACAGTGTAAAAAAACAACAACAACAAAAAAGTACAGTGTAACCTGAATAAATATACTTTTTGCAACTGCTGCTTTTTTCAATTTATATTAAAAAAAATATATGAAAGGTTTTTTTTTGAGTGAGACCCTGGGTGTCTCATTTTAGGTCATCAAAACCTGGATGTTGCTGTGCAATTCATCAGCGTTCAAAGCAGCTCTAAACAAACTCACTCTGCTAACTGTTCTAGCTATCTGACCTTTGTGCATATCTCATTTGTAGAGATTGCTGTAAATGCTAATTCTTTTAAATTGATTAACCGCTTCCAGTTAACCAATTAATTTGACAAGAATTCAAGAACTTTGCTTCCCCTCTTCAAATAGTTTAAGATTATGCATGCTGCTATATCCAGATATATGCCATGTCTCATCACTAAACTTCTTTGTGGCTCATGTTCAAGTGTACATGATTCTTTTTTTTGTTGTTTGTTCTTACAATGTTGCTCTTCCAGAGATAAAAAAAAACAATGATTAACATGAACATAAACCCTTGAATAATTTCTCAGTTTTGTCATTGGAGCACTGCAACTTTTCAAAGAATTATATCTATGACTCCTCGTTCATTCTGCGCTGTGTCCAAAACCACTCATCAAATAATTAGCCCATACGTTACAAACACTTAGTGGGTTATTTATTAAAGAAGCCGCAATTTGGACTTTTATGAATCATCTGGCATTAATCTAAAATACAAGCCTGTAGGCTCAGTAGGTACGGCTAGAAGAGCTGAGTCTTCAAAATACAACATTCACCCAAATATCAGTGAGCACGCTGCATCGTTTAATTTTGATAGACTGTTGACTATGCATTTCGCCGTGCTATTAGTGTGTCGATCAAGATGCCAATGTTGGCCTGCCAATTCAGTGGTTGTTACATGGAAATAAGTCTTCCACTTTTGTCCCAGACTGCCATGTTCCGACAATTACTTGTGTTCCACTGTTAATGAGAAAATTTTGGCCCGCTCACATGCTAAAACATTAAAATGCATTATGATATGGTAATGCTGGCTTTTAGCACAGAGATTTCAGAAATTTACTAAAGTCATCATTGTTTTGTATCATCAGTAATGATGATAGAGATGATGTTTTCTTCAGGGAAAACAGTCGAGCAAACCTTTGAGACTTAGTTGAGATGGAAAAATGTTTTTAACTGAGTCAGATTTCCTGTGTTTTTGTCGAGGATACTTTATCATTATTAATACTATTTGAATTTTAATCAGTGACTCACTATGAACAAACAACTTTGGTGCAGCTCAAAAAACTTTCCACTTCCAGAAGTCATTGCTTCTGCAGACAAAGATTAACTGAGAAATTATGAGTCTGTGTGTAATTTCTGCCTTGTTGCCAACCTCTGTTGTTCAATGATGTGAGTAACAACAACAAATCAAAGAAGCCTTCTGCAGTCTCTCCCCTTCATTTCCCTCCAGGCAAGCCAAACAATCAAACTGCAATAGAAAGGCAGAAAAAGCAGCACTGTAAACAAGCTATTGATGGCTGAGGTGAGTCAAGCAAAGTACATCTATACGGTCAGTGCTTTGTTGTTAAAGTTCAGTGCATTTTATAGGAAAGTAGTAATGAGCACTTCCCAGGTAGTGTACAGTATATGAGGGTAGGTAGCTTGTTGATTTTCTTCTTTCAGCTGCAAACATCTAAGTGTTGCTATATATTTGGGGAATTAGTGGATATTACATAAAGACAATCTCAGTATGTTGTGGACTATAGGAAACCTAAGCGAGGTAAATGAGACAACATGGAACATCAAAAAACAGTTTTGCAATTTCCCCAATGGATGTTCAACATTGTAAATTTCGAATAATAACATCAGCATATGTAAAAATCAGCCAGTCAGAATAGAATTAGCCTAAGGCCCAAGTCATAAAGGCCCAGAGACAGGCCGGTGACTTCCAGTAACCATCAGTCTTTAGGGAATACGGTCGCAGGTAGTTGCTTGCTGTCAGAGGGTGAAATTGTTCGCAAAGAGGCGGTTTGCATGGAAGATGCCCAGATGTCTGCAAACATTCACAAACTACTTGCTAAGCAATAGTTCAAATATGGAGACTGTGACACAAACAGGAAACAGAGTGCGTTCCCTTTTAAAGTAAAAGTTGTGCCTTTTGATATGTGTTAAAATATTTCTGGTAGGTCAAAACTTTTACTTGAAGGGTGAACATTCTCCATTCACCAGTTTCATCCAGCAATCACTTGCAAAGCAGTCAGTGAATATATGTTTCCCTAGCTTCCAGAAGTCACCAGGGTGTTAGCCACTGGTCTCTAGGCCTGTGTTACTGAGACCTAATAAGTGATGGAGCTAAAATGGCTTTTTTAGACAAAGGATGAACTGAAGGGCTTGTCTTTGATCAGCATATGATATATAATCATTAGTTTTAACCGTAAATCATGCAAACCTAATTTGCTTGAGAGTAAGAAACAAACACAGGGTTGGAAATTAGCATAACTTGTTCCCTTTAATTCTTATACTGTCTTTCCAGGAAGCACAAATAGGATGAACAAAAGTAAAATATGAAATATGATGATTTTGACTTGTGAACCTTTGTTTTTTGTGAACGAGAAAGTAAAGTTTTGAAAGCCTTTTGCAGTCTGTCGCAGGAAAAACTGTGCCATCACGGCAGTGGCTGAGCTTTTGCAACAGTAGCTACATTATGTTTTGGTCTATTGAAACTAAATGTTTTTTCTTCTCCTTTTGTCCCTGTGTGATGGGTTTAAAATGGCCTGGAAAGACAACATTCTGTAAGCATAACCAGCAACATGGGTTTAGAAAATAGAATCCATCACTCAGTACTTAGTGTCCTCATTACCTTAATCACATTACAATGTGTGACTAGGTGAGCATAGAAACCTATCTGCTGGATAAAGAAATTTACAGACAAAATTAGTTAGACAAGTATAACCAAGATGAAAGGAGATTATGTCTTTTTTTGGCAAATGTGATATTTCGCCATCAGGAACTGCAAGTTTACAGGATTTTAATGCATTTTAGTGCACCAAATGCCCATTATGACATATGTGATGTCACAATGTGCCGCAACTTGAGTATGAATAGAGTGACAAAAAAAATCTGTTTACATGTTTACAAATTCACACTGTAATATCCACAGGAAAAATATGCTGGCTGGAAGAAGAGCAAGATCATACTGTAACAGAAAACCTAATAGTTGAATTAATAATATTGATAATTAAATATTATAGCAAATAGTGTTTCCACATCATTTGGTAGTGTTAAATATATATATTTCTTTTTAATATAAATTTATATATTTATGTATATATATTTATGGAACAAAATATAATAAAAATAATAGTTCAAACATTATTCTGGCAGGGAAAGTGGTAAACAGGTAAAACAGAAAGAGAGTTTGTTGCTTCATGATGTCAAACAGGAACCAAAGAAGAGTGACTCAAATTTTTTGGCTAATGAAGTATTTTTCCTAACCTGCCTGTACCATGAAATATTGTCCAGAAAAGGAATGTTTAATGAAGCTTTTTTTGTTTTTACATGATGCTATGATAAGTAAGTAATATGATAAGTAGTAAGACTGATTGTCTTTCACCTGTCATATAAATCCTCTATTCTTAATGACTTTACATGTTGTGAACTCACTTTTTAATTGTTTAATTTATTTTTTCTTTATTTTTGTCCACTTAAACAGGAGAAAAAAATGCCCAAATGCTAATTTTAACTAATTTAAATACATGTAAATTTTCCATAAATTTACTTCATTGGTATACCTTCAAGCACATTTTCTTTAATTAATGATGTTGTATGATTATTTGAAGAAATAAACCTTTGATTTCATATAGTTCATTTGCATTTTATTCAAAAATGATGGCTTCAGAGTGTGTAAGGTAACCTTGAATGCTTTGAAATGTGCCTAAAATAAAAGGTAATATTATTCTTGTCATCATTATTGTCCTTATTATTATTAATATCAGAAGATTGCACTAGGGGGATGGGGAATTCAAATATATATATATATATATTCCAGGCTAAAAGGCATGCATTTACTGCAGCCAAATTCACAGAGGCAACCTGCATACTGAGGCCCACGGGATATTCAAGAAATGGTAATGCTGTTTAAATCGATTGTTCAGTAGGTCAAGCTGATCTATTATCATGAGTATAAACTGCATCAGGCAGTTTACGTATACAGAGTTAGTCATCGTGGCAAGAAATCTTGGGTAACCATTTTTTTATAGCACAAGTTAATTGGGAAGTTATACCCAATTTCAAACAGTTACCCCTTAGGTTACTTATATAAGCCAGTTGCATCAATTTATAGTACCAACCTTACACGGAGCAATTCTGATATAAAAGCTTATAATAAAGATACTGAGTGTACACTGCATGTGCACCCTTAACTTTATTTCACAGTACTTTGTCTGAAAGCAGATAACATAGTATTAAGAAATAAAATAAAAAAAAAAACACACATTTTGTGCTCTTGTTTGTTTTGATGCACTTGGACAACAACTGTTGATCTTTCTAAAGGTTTTCTCAACACTTAAAACTCTTATTAGACACAGAAGTGCTACAATATGCAGTATAAAAACAGGTTGCTAAATAGCTAAATGAACAAGAAACCTGACAGCTCTCATGAGATACTGAAATGCTTTTTATAAAAAATAACAAATGGAGACTCGACAACAGTATCAACATTGGAAATAAAACAAAAGGAAGTTTACCCTTGTACACAAACAGTATCCCAAATCTTAAGGCGGTTGAAGTATTAAGTCAGACAACCCAGTTAACACTTTACAAGGTGCTTATATAAGACATTCACATCAGGCTCATGAATGGTTCATTTCACATTAATGAATAAAAACAGCTTCATGACACACTTAGACGAAATGGACACAGAATTATGACAGAAAAAATATAAATAGGGTAATAAATGCCTGCAGTTATACTTGCACACCCAGTGTTTGATGAAAAGAACGAGCTGATGAAAACAATTTTCACCAGACAATTTTCTTTCTTCAGGTTAGCTCTATTGTCAGATTGTAGACTCTCAATTCTCACCTTAATACAAAATTCATACATAACAGCATATGTCTGCCATTCTTTCATGTTTTAATTCATTGATCATCTACTGTTTAATATTCATTTGCATTTGAAGGGCTGGCATTTGTACGCTACTAAGAAATGCATGTGGTGTTTCTTTAGAAACAGCAGCAAGGAGAAACCTGACAAGAAATGTGTTTCCTGCCCCCACAGAGGAAAATTCTGACCATATTTTAGCTGATGCCTCATCAGCCATCTGAGGACTACAGTCTCTTTTATCTAACTTGGATTGTTGCAGTAGGTTTGGATTCGTACCCAGAAAAAGATAACCAACTGGTTGTGATGGATGGATTCGTAAATCAGTGAAAACAAAAAGTGCACCCAGTGCAGTGGAGACAAGCTTAGTGTCATGTAAGTGTCAAGTGAACAGATCTGATCTGTGTGAAGCAATGAGGAGACGTTATGTCTCTCAAAATATGAAAATGCAGAAAGCAAATCAAGATGTTACATGTGAACAAATGGAAATTACCTCCACATTGCTTTCTTTCATTTGAAGTTTGACTAATGACTCTTTCAGTTACTCGGTCTTATTACATTTTCTTCTTCTTCTGCATCTTCAATACTAGACTGTCCATCAACTGTTTTTATTCTGAATAACTGACTTTTAATTTTCATATAAAACCTGGATGGATGGAAAATGTACATAAATTTGTATTTTATTCATTAAGAAAAGAAAATCCATTGCATGAGTGGACACTTGCAAAGAGATGAATGAAAATAAAACATAAAACTGCCTCTACTTGGATAAGCAGTTTTCTTTGTTTCCTTAAATTGACAGCGATCATAACACTTTGAAATCATGACTATAGAGTAAATGATGTAAAATATTACCACAAATTCTTTAATAAACCCAAATCCTACATTGATCATACATAACATCATTGTACTTCTTCAAAATAAGCAAGAGAGAAGTAACTAATTATTGATAAATATGTGATGAATCATCATGAGCCTGTTTGAAATAATTTATATAAACAACTTAGAAAGAAAAAAGTGTTCAGTATTATATGTATTTAAAAAAAACTCAAAATATACAAATTCACAGCCAGTAAGTCAGAGGATTCAGTTTCACATTCTCAAATTTCACTCTAGCGTGTTGATATTTGCCTGGTATGACGCTTTCATAATATACAAAAAGATTTAATAGCCTAGCAGATAAAAAATAAAACTAAACCTCTCAGCAAGCAACAAGGCCCATCTGAAAAACCAACTACTTTCCTCCATTTATTGGATCAGACATTATGCAATATAATACACTGGAAGAAATATTGAAGCAAAGGAAAAACAAAAACACAGTAGTTTATAACATTAAATAATTATTTCCTTGAAAATATACATAAAAAGCTGCCATAGACAGATCAAAATACATATCTGTTACATTCATCCATCGGACTCTCCTGCAGGGCACAACATCTGTCCATGTACCTAAATGACAGGTGACAAAGTACAGCTGTCTTCCCTTTGAAATATTAGTGATTAATAGTAGGCTTGGACACCACATCCTGTGTGTAGACATTGTTATTTCCCAATGTTTCTCTTTTGAAGAAGTAACTAATAAGATAGAAAAAGGAAAATCTTCATGGACCCACTGCATGTTATGATCCCAGGCCGTGCAGAAATATTGTAAACATTTCAGCTTTTTAAAAAAAATTTTGACTTTGGTACTAAAGATACATATGGTGGTTCAAGGAACTAAGAGACCTTCACTAAAGTAGTACATATACTGCACTTTTGAAGTCTTTCAAGATCCTTCCAGTGAATACTGCATGGTGTGATTCAGGGTACTGAATCCATTTGAATCATGAAAAAGATGTAAAATCCTTCAGAAAATATTTTTAAAAGTAAACCAAAAACAAACAAACAAACAAAAAAAACAGAAATCAGGCATTGATGATGATAAAATGATAAATGATCTCATGGGTTTAAAGTGGGGCTTGCGGTTTTTATAGACAAGATAATCTAAATGATCAGCGCTCCATTTGTTAAACCTGATTCATCCACTAACACTTTTCCATTTACACAGAAAACACTGCAAATATAGAAAGTCATATCTGTACATAGTTTTGAATTAAATATATGCAAGGAGGGAAGAAAAAAAAAGTTCAAATTGAGGGTCTGAACAGTTCTTCAAAAAATACTGAGGTTTCAGTAGACATATCTTCATATAATAGTTTCATATTACACAACAGCAAATCCACTGTCACAGGACTTGGCCATGCGATACCCAAAAAACCTATTATCCATTGTAACATATATATTATTTATTTGCAATATAGTTTTTCCCATGAATGCTTTACATAATAAGACAAATTGAAAGAATCTTAACCCCATTTTCTTCACAGTCGAAAGAGAATGTGGTACGTGTGAGTGAGAAGTTAATTCTATTATGGAAGTATCCACTGATTCAGTTGTCAGATGAGGTGGTTGTGTCATTTCTGCAATGTGTAGTCCATTAGAAAAACAAAAAAGTAAAACAAAAACTAGATAGGTTAGGATTTATGTTGGGACGATACGCCTTTCCAGTAGTCTAAAATATCATGGAGGTCCTCATCCTTTGCAAACTGGACTTTCTTACGCAGTGCATGCCCTGCAGCCATGTACTCCTCATCTTTATGCCGTTTCCGATGGAGTTTGAAACGCTCCCAGATGCTATGTGAAGGTTTGCAGTAGTATTCAGGACTGGAGGAATAGCTTAGATTGTGGTACTGAGAGGACATCTGCGAATATGCTAAGTCTCTGGAGCGGGAGTGAGTAAGAGGCTCCAACATGGAGGACTTGTGGCTGTCAGGTCCTTCGAGCTCCTCTATCTGAGCATCGGGATAGGAGTGTCGGTGGGCACTGTACTGACGGATCTTTTCTGCCTCGGCCCTCAGGATGGCAGCAGCAGGTGTTACAGTGAGGATGGTATCTCCTGTTGGGGAGGTTTTCTCTATATACTTGGATTCAGAGCGATAAGGCCTGGGGCTTCTCATGGGCCCTCCTGTGGCTGTACTGGGCCTCTTTGGAGAGACATCAGAAGACCGATGTCTCTGCAGAGAGTGGTGGTAGCTGTCCTTATACACTGGAGACAGAAGGCCAGATTTATTCTGTGGGTGTTCTGATATTAGTACAAGCTGGGGCTCTGCAGTGGATACTGCTCCAGATTTCACTCCTTGAAAAGAGGTGGATTCTGACTTTAAAGCATCTATGCAGTTGTTTATTATCTGATTGACTTTATCAACCTCTTTTGCAATTGTGGAAATTTCTGCCACTGATCCCTGACTATTCCCAGCCATTCCCATATCACACTCCCGGCGGTCATGGTGATCCACACTTCGCACCTCCATGTAATTTCCCTTCATCATCTTAGGAGTATCACTTATCTCTTGAAATTTGTACTGCTCCATTTCACTTGCAGATGGTAAGTATGGCATACGTGCCATGCTCTCTCCTGCCAACAACTGCTTCTGTGACATTCGAGATATAGTCCCACCCTCAAGCTCTTGTCCATATTTTAGTTCCATTATGTTTTTCTTTAGACTTCCTGATTTTTTGTGCTTTTCATCTTGTTGGCGCTTTCTTCGCAAGCAATAGTACACAACTCCAAGAAATATAACCATGCTGAATAAGCAGCCCAAAATTGTCATAATGTAGTGAGTAGCAGTCGGATTTTTCACAATTACGTCCTTTCCATTTCGAGGGCCAGTAGAGACTGTCAGACATGTATGGTTGTGTCTAAGAGAATTGCGTATTGAAGCAACACAATATGTGTAGTTGGTGTGGGGTTTAAGGTTTTTTAATTCAATGTCCTCTTTTATATCTTTCAGGTTTTGAATATCCGTGAAAAAACTGTTGTTATAAAGAACCAAGATGTACATCTTCTTATAGGGATGAGGAATCTGAACTGTGATGATAGCACCTGTGTGTGTTACTTGCTTCACTTTCATCAGAGGGGTTCCCTGAACATCATTTTCAGGTGTACTGATGGTAGTGTCTTCTGGTTCTGTGCCTGATGGACAGTCTTCCACTCCACAAAGCGTTGAGTCCGGTGGTAGTGTTGTTGACTCAATGGGCACAGTTATAAATGGTGTCACATATTCATCAGTACACACTTTGGTAAGCATGTACAGTGCATTTCGATAGTTTGGATTGTTAGGAATCTGGCTCAGTAAGCTATAACCAGAGACCCCGGGTGGGGAGTCGCAAACCATTCTTTCATTTGTCCTGTTTGGGAAAACTGAGAGCCATTTGACAAAACCAAGTAATTCACACGAGCAGTTGAAGGGGTTTGTGTACAACTCACAGGTGGTGAGTTTATTTAAACTGGCAAACGTAGACCCATCTAACTGCTGGATTCGGTTCATGGAGAGGTCAATATTCTCTAAGTTGGGGCATTCCCAAAAGGCATTAGGTGTCACAGTCTCAATCAGGTTTGCCTGGAGGTAGAGGTACTGCAGCTTTCCTAAACCCCTGAGGATCCCCTCTGTCAAGTTCCGCAACTTGTTGAAGCCCATTTGAAGGACTTGCAAGTTAAACTGAGCAGAAAAGGCCCCATCTTCTATGTAGGAGATTTCATTCTTGGTCAGGTTCAGGTAGGTCAAGTTGGCAAAGCGGCTAAGGGCAGAATAGTGGATACTTTTGATTTTGTTTTCATTCAGACGAAGGTCCACAATGGTGCTGTTGATATGCTGTGGGATGGCCTCATAAGGTGGCTGGTTTTGACTACAAATTGCGAGCCATACAAAGCCCTTTTCACCCTCAATTAACCAGCAGTCTCCACTGACTCTGCCAATATGAGTCAAATATACAATGGCTACAGACCAAAACAAGGCACTCATCACCATGCCTAAGCTGCAGGCCATTGGTGCTTCTTTGAGAGTCATGTGCAGGGCCAAAAGAATGAAAGGGGTGTGATACCGCTGCGTTTTCAGTACAGCTGTTCAGCTATTCTCAGGGCCAGAGACAATCCTTTTATTTGCCTCCTCTTCATTGATAGATGTATGATACTGGATGTTATCGCCATGTATCAATCAGAAAAATCTTGAGTATCTGCTTTCAGATTGAGGCTTGCCTGCAGTGAACTTGTGGCAACACTTAAAAGAGCTTCCAGCACCTCAACTTGGCTTGTGCTTTTTTCCTTAGTGGGTATCATCATTAAATGGTCTCATCTTGTTGTTTCTGCCAGTTTCCTGCATCCTGTGCCTCTCTGGTGTACATGGATGAATAACCTGTAAAATACAGAAAGGGACACATAGTTGACATTAAGTACACTTACTCAAGCCCTCCTTGTTTATTCCTCACCAATTATTTTGTACACCATTTAAGAAGTGTTTGCTGTTGCCTATGGCAGCCTGCTATTAAAGGAGACTGTTGACCAATTACCACTTGACAGGGTGGGGGAAGCAGTGTCCCTGTTTTCACACCATTAACCTGAGGCCTGTCAGATGCAACTGAGGGAGGCCAATGTTAAGAAGCTGCATTAAATCAATTATACAGCACCATGCAAAATGACAATTTGCATCATGTATTTAGTTTTTCTCTCTGAAAACCTTCATGAATAAATTAAAATCTTTCTGAGCGCTGGATTATGGGGGAGGAAAGAGGGAAATCATGTAGCAGGTGTGATTACCATAGTGTTAAAATTCAATTAAAATCTTTTGTGTGAGGAAATGGGAAAGTGAGCAGCAACTCTCTCTTTTAATTCTGAAAGTTTTTTTCTTTTTATACAGACTCATCATTTTTCTTTGTAATATCTCTTTTGATTGCTGTTTTTACTCTTTGTACAGTTGATACTATTTCATTGTTGAAGACCTTATGGTAACATATCTTATTCCAGAATGTGGGGTTAAGAGAACTTTATTCTGCTCTTAGATTTTTGAGATCTTACTGAACATTTTGAGTCATATTTTTTTTAAATAAAGTTAAAAAAGTAAAGTTCAAAAAAAGTACTTGATCCTATATTGTCATTGTGCACAAATATCTAGTTGTTAGCTAAGATAGTAGTGCTGTTCCTGCAAAACCCCTACATATGGTAAACATACCAAGAGGGTTTTATAGCTGAGTGTATTATTTTCTCTTTGAAAATTTCATAGCTTTGCAATAAATTGTAATAATACATTCAGTTCCAGTCCAGAGCACAGTCATATTCTGTTACATCACAACTCAGTATTACAGACTCCATTACAGTGTTTAATTGCTCAAGGGTCGATTTCCTACTGCTAACAAAGAAATTAAAAAAAAAAAAAAAAAAAATTTGCTCTC
>VUQG01014259.1:0-11256 GCA_015106755.1 Etia nguti | reverse complement strand
TACAGTGTTTAATTGCTCAAGGGTCGATTTCCTACTGCTAAAAAAAAAAAAAAAAAAAAAAAAAGATGTCTGCTCACAGGTATACAGTAGTGGTGAAAACCTCAATCACCTATAATAGCATGTCATTAAAACAATTTCCTGGATCAATTTTAACTTGCAGTGTGGGCATGTTTGTACCTAATTGCTGTCTAAATGATGTTTTTGTGGAAACCAAATTTATTAACTGTTCTAATGTGAGAGAAAGGATTTCATCTGTCTACTTGTTAAAGCCAACTGTTTATGCATTTTAATCAGTGGAATCTATAATGGGCAATTTCTATATTAATTTGAACACTTTTCATTGTTAGAATACAGTTAATTATGTAGTTACTACCCTTTCTAATTATTTGCGCCGAACTTCAATATAATTTTATTGTATAGCGTAGTTAACACAAATTATACTGTGAGAAAACTAACTGGACTTTAATTATGCAGATACTACAACCAAAATATAAAATACAAAATTTTCTCAAGTGGGCTTATTGTGGGGAATTAAGGGTCACCTGGCGTGAGAATGTGCTTTTGTGTGTTAGAGGACATGGCTCTACACACCACACTCAAGTAGATGCGACAGTTAATGGCAGAAAGAATATACTTCAACTTGAAACCACACTTGCCACTGTGGATTTAAGACCATCCCTGCTGTCATTTGACCTTTGTGTAGGTTTATCACATTACAACCACACTATTTGTAGTTTTGCTTATCATATTCTGAGATGGCGTAACAACTGCCTCTACACTCAGGGGTGCCTCCAGAATGTTTTTATTAAAAAAATGGGGGCGACTAAAAATCTTGGGGTGGCACACCAAAAACATAATTTCCAGTTTTGGAAATGCCTGGGGGGGGAGGTGGCCTGTGCTCCTCCTGCCCTCCCCGGTGGTGCCCCTGTCTACACTAAATCGTAATCCCTAATCTGTTGCCTTTTTTGTCTTTTAATAGGATGAGCATCAATAACCATTTGTTTTGAGGCAAATACTCTAGGTCATGATAATGGCAGGAGTGTAAATGATGGCTTACCATTCAGTTAGCGCACATCCTCATGTCTCAATTTAATAACTGTCTGCTTGTAATGACTTTTACTTGCTGCTAATTTGCTTTGTGAGTTAATTTGTGTGAATGCAAGTGTTGGCCAAATTATGTTTAGTGGCAATTTTTTTGTTTTGTCTTTCAAGGGAAGGAAAAGCTGTGTTTTTACTGTATGTAAGTATGCAAGTAGTTGGAGTGGGTGATGGAGATTCTTTTTTCCTCAGGACTGTGTGGTAGGGTTATGCAACACGGCGATAGAGAAAGATGGATCAAATATTGACAAAGTAAGCACATCTTGTCTTATGTTTCACCCATTGTCTTGGGTCTGGTTAAGGTTAAGAAACATCATTCATCCATCCATTTTCTTTACGCTTATCAAACTTAGAATTGCACAGGGGCTGCAGCCTATCCTAGCTGACTTTGAGTGAGTGGAAAGGCACACTCTGGACAGGTTGCCTGTCCATCACAGGAAGACAAGACAAGCACACACTCTCACATCCACAGCTATAGCCAAGTTAGAATCACCTATTAACCCTACATGCATGTCTGTGGGAGGAAGCTGGACTACCAGGAGGAGACTGACACAAGTACAGGGAGAACACGCAGACGTAACCAGACCTGGCCAAAACTTTCTTGTTCTGGTGAATGTAGTACTGTACCGTGCCCATGGTTGAAAGTCCACAATTGAAGCCCATATATTACAGAATGATTTTTCAGCAGGTTTTCATGTGTTACAGCTCTGAATTATTTCAAACACTGAAAACACATAGCATACTGATAAACTGACATTGGACATAAGTACTGTTACCCAGGGCTTTATATATTTCACACTGATTTAAGTTGGTCTACAACGGAGGTGTCAAACATAAAGCCTGGGGACTAGAACCAGCCTTGCACAGATTCCAATCCGGCCCACTGGAAAACTTTGGAAAATGTGAAGGAGGGCATAAATTTTCTACAGGCCTCCCCCATGACCATTCATACTACACCAAAGTAATTAAGTAATTGATAAACAATTAAATGACAGACGCAAATCTTGTTTTTTTCACTATCTAGTATAGAAATTTATGTTTTTTTGTCAAAATGGGTCACAAAAAAACAAAACAAAAGAGTTTTCTGTGAAGAGTTCCTGCTTCATAATTACAACCGATTTGGGCAATGAGCAACCAGAACTAACCTTACTAATGTAATTGAAAAAATGTATTAAAAACTGAAATGTAATGCAGTGTTATGTGTTATGTGTTGGAGAGATTATGTCTCTCGGCTGGCCTGGGAATGCCTTGGTGTTCCCCCGGACAAGCTGGAGGAGGTGGGTGGGGAGAGGGAGGTCTGGGTTTCTCTGCTTAGGCAGCCTCCCCCCGCGACCCGGCCCCGGATAAGCGGAAGAAGATGGATGGATGGATGGATGAAACATAATGTTGGAACTGCATTTATTTTCCTTATATTAATATATCCAAGGGAATAAAAGTATGGTTAAACTTTACAGTGAGAGAAAGTTTCAAAGTTCTGGCCGACTTAAGATCAAAGTGGGCAGCATGTGGCCCACACAATAAAATGGCTTTGATATTTGTGGCCTAGAGGATGAGATTATATGTAATTTTAAATATACACATTAGCCTGTTTTTCCTTTTATAGTTCATAAATTCGCCAGGTACAAAGCTAGTATGTGTTCATTTTCAGTTCAGCATTTCCACAACATTACCACTCGACCAAATGTGGTAAATAGATGCAGAGCACAGCAAGATGTTTACTGTATATATGCAAAAAGTGCTTTGAATTACCTCTCATAATATTTTGTTTAGTGTCAGGCAGTTTCTCAGCTGTTTCACAATTGAGTTCTATTTATTGATCTTTCAAGTTATGTCCGCAAATCTGTCCTTATAATCACTTAAAAGCAAATGGCCTAAATTTTATTCAAAAATGCAACAAAAGACATCATTTTGCAACACAAATGAAGGGCAATTTAGGTGCAGAGAAACAGTTTTCAATTACAGTTCTCCTTGGTTCACACAGTACTAAGCAATTATCTGCAATGAGGCTAAGATAATCAAGTAAAAGCACTGCTCAGCTATTCAAGTGCAGATAAAGAGCAGAAATAAATGCTGTGGTGGAGGACACTGGAACAGAATGCCAAAGGCTACCATTACAAAACCACCTTCATGATGACAAAAGAGCAGTGGCATAGGAGCATTGAAGAAAAGAACACTCTGAAACCCCCTGGGAGGAAAGAGGTTCCAAATCAAATGTTCCATGAAATGAATATGAAAAATACAGCTCTGCAGAATATCTGGTGATTTTCTAAGGAAAGGCTGTGTTTTTATCCCTCGATCCACTATGGCAGATATGGAGCTCATCTGATCTAGGAACCAGGTTTCACTCCCAACTTGTGACATATGGCCTCTTGGTCAGGACCGCTTGGTGAATGCACTGGGTATTATTTGGTAGGATTTTCCAGCATGCTGGGTTAACACTGCAGCCAAGGTAATTTTCTCCTGCTTCATGACCTTTTCCTAAAAATGGCCAAGTTTTGTTGTGCATCAACCTAACCAAAGAGTGGGTGAAAAAGAAAGTAGACATTAAAAAAAAGAAAGAAAACAAAGCATTAAAAACAAGCCCTCCCACACAGGGCATAAGCTTCTGTCACCTAGTTGACATTTGTGTGATTTATGCCAACGTTATCATACCTGGCAACTCATGGGGACTTTTTGGGTCTTTGCTTCCTCTGCCCAGGGTGTCAAGAAACCAGTGCTGAAGGGCATGTTGTATATATCTCAGAGATGCCAATGGCTTTGTCAAAATGGTGATATTTGATGCCCTGAGAATTAGAACAAGCTTGACCTAAACTGGCCCAGGTGTTAGATTATTTTAGCTTCTAAATTGAAGTTTAGCTTTAAGTTTCCTTTAGAATGCATTGCCTGTGTTTTGTTTTTCCACCATGACTCAATTAGACGAGCCTCCAAATGATTCACTGCCTCACCACTGAAACCAGTGCACAAATTAGAGCTATGCTTGTTCCCCTTGTAAGGGTAAACACAAACATGGCCTTACGCTGATAGTTAATACTGCAACTTTTAGTTAATAAAACATGGATTTTGCATTTAAATATTACATAATATTTTACTTATTTGTGTCCCAGTGTATGCAAAACATATGGCAATAAAAACAAAGCCTGAGGTGTCAAGTTGTTAAGGGATAAACAAAGTAAGCTACATTAAAATTAATTTTTTGAGCTTCAGTTTCATGCCAATCACTCCATACTGTATATTCAGATCTCCAAATGAGACTAAGGCCTCCAGCACTGTACGTTGCTTTGTGAGTGCTTAGGTCTATTTGCCACCACAGACCCACTTTCCATAATGGCAGCAATCTGTATGGTCCAGTGCTAGCCCTGAGTGCAGTAGGCCAGAACACCCAAGGCATCAGAGCTGAGTATATTCCCCTATCAGACACAGGCAGCCATTCCACAGTCTCTTTTCCATTTAGGCTTTATGCACTGGGTAATGAAAGCTTTTCTTTTTCTTTTCCTCTTCTGTGGATAACCTATTGAAACCCTGCTTTTGAAGAATGATTCAAACACAGCTTTGTAAATTTCTGTTCCAGTTGCTTGCTGCCTCCTCACTTCTACTCTTTTGTAATTTTGGCTCCTTTTTCATGAAAAAGGTTACAAAATATTACAATACAAAAGCTGCTGTACATGTGTGCAGATGGGGACCTAGCCTGTGATTTTTGGTGGCCTATAAAACAACTAAATCTAAGAAAAGGAATGTGTCTGTAAAGTTATCCAGGTAGATACCACAACAGGTAAAATGTTGAGAGGATTGAAGTAGCTGTAGCTGCAATGGCACTCTAGCTGGACTCTTTAGACTCTGTGAGAGTTGTCATCTCTAACATAGAGCCTAAGCAGTGCTTCTCTGCCACAAGAGCCAGTGCTTCAAGTCAAACTTTGACAAAAGCGTCAGAAAGTCACATGGCCAAAACAATTCTTGAAAACAGTGCACCACTCTCCCCACAAACAGTTTATTGTATGCAAACCCACAAACACCTCACCACCCACTCTGGCTATCTCTGTCTGTCAGTACCCTTCTGTTTGTCACTGCGTCTGTCCAAACAATTTCCCTCTGCATGCTAAACAAACATTTTTCTATTCAGTGTCCAGGTTTCTACAAAAGTATGCTATCAAATTATCTGGTTTTAGAGTTTGCGGGCCCCACTTGTTCTTGTTTCGCCTTTTGTTTCCTATCTTGGGCTTTGTCATGGTGAAGGTGCCCCAGTCTCGGAAGACCCTCCTCATCCATACCAATGATTTCCTTTTATTTGATGTTATTCAAAATGCATGGACCATCTTGATGGGACTGAAAAACGTGGCAACGGGAAATCACAAGTGCAGAATCAATTGAATTAAAAATGGAACAACTTCTCTTAGGGAAGGGAACCATTACATTTTACTGGGCTTTTGAATGGCTTTAGACTCAATGAGAACATATATATATTGGTACTTTTAGGGGATATTTAACTCATACATTAATTACTTTGAGATTATTGCCTGGAAAAAAGAGCTGATATTTCTGTCTTTGTTGAATACTGTTAAAAGTTCCATATGACCTAATTCGGTGGAAAAAAAAGAAAATGTGAAAAAATTCCATGTTTGATAAGCAAAGTGAACTGATACGACACTATAGTTGGATCAAGATAATAAAAGTTCATCAGCTGTTTAGCATCCAAACTACCAAGGTACATCTAAAGGCTCCAGTACTACAGTGTACCCACTGCAATGGTTGCTTTGCTGACTGCTGTAACCTCGTCTCAGTCACTAATATTAAACGCAGGAAGCCGCTGCAGTATTCTCCTGAGTGATAGTTGTCGCCACTCAGACAATATAACCACAAAAACGCTGATAAAGGAGGAGAAGAAGTCAAAAGCCAAGACTTTGTTGAGTGTTTTTTTTACAAAGTTTTCAAACTGTTCCAACATCTCCCTCTGTATAACTGCATGTCTCTGAGCCTCTGTACTGGAATATCATCAAAGTGGTGGTAAAAACCGATAACCACCTGGCTAAAATAAACTTTTTAAACCATTTATGCACCTACAACATCTTATAAAAAGCATCATATGATTTTTTTTATTTCATGACAACATGAATTTATCTATCTATAAATAGACAGATAAATAATATATATCTATATATATATTATGACATCATTGCCTGGCAATTACATTTTTCTTTTACTTGCACAAAAAGGCCAAACAATATTTCTGTGTAGTACTACTAGTATGTACTAGTAAGAGTTATTCAGTACGAGAATGAGTAATTCCCCAGTTAATTTTTTTTAATCACATAGTGTACATGAGATGTATTGGGATTACATGTGTATATTATCAGTGTTGGAGTGTTGTTTCAGACTCATCTGAATAGCCCTAATAATACCATACATGTTTTATATTTAATAGAGACACTTTTGATGATCAGAATCACAAATGCACTTTCACTTTAGCCAATAAGAATGGCAGTTCTGGAAGGGGAGACCGAAGTCCTTTGAACCAAAAAGCTACTGTAGCATTATTTTAGACAGCTGCATTTTTTTCATATGTGACAAGAACACAGCTTATACAAAATAAGTCTTGGGGAAACTAATGATATTGCCAAGCAACAATAGTAGCCCTTATCACTAAGGCTAGCTGCCATCTGTTGGTCAGACAATGCTGACAGTCAAAATCTTACCTGCTATCTTGCATCTTTCTAGTAAACCAATCTCATCAAGACTTTTCAATAGCAAATTATTGCACCATTTCATTTTTGATGGTATCTATGTACCCATTAATCTGGAAACCTACTGGCTAGGCAACAGCAAAACTCTTCTGTTATCTTGGTAGGAACTTTGACTCTATGCCAGTCATTTTTTTAAGTGACGAATATAAAGCTAAATCTTTACCAGACCAGTGGTTTCCAGATTGCATTCACTCTTTTGCTCAAACATCACTGTGAAATACTACTTGGACTGCAATAAGATTAAAAATGGAAACCAGAAAGCTGCTCTTAATAAAAATGTTGTCTTTGCCTATATATCCTGAATATTTATATGCCGATATCTGTTTACAGAAAACACATTTATGTATGCATGTGCTCATTTTAGATTGTTTGAGGTGTAGCAAGGCTGCCATGGGTAGAATCATCAGTATCCTGCATTGTGTGTTGCACTATTATTTCTAAATGTAGCGTGTGGACATTTGAGATTTAGTTTCTCCTTATGCATGTGTTAAAACTCAAACTGAAATATAGTAAAAATTGTATTACTTCCATTGTTTAAGCTAGAATGACAACAATAAAAACTAAGACTTATTCTAATAGGTATTTAAAATTCAATTCAATTACATTCTGTTTTATTTATATGCACCAAATCACAACAACAGTTGCCTCAAGGCGCTTTATATTGTAAGGTAATAACCTTATAATAATAAAAAGAAAAAAGCTTACAGTCACACAGTGAGAGTGGAAAAAATAATATAAAAATGAAAAAAAAAAAAAGATTTAAATAAAAACCAAGAACAAGGAAGAGGAAAAAAAGCCAGAAAAAGCTGAATGAACACAATTCATGTCTCCTGTCTCAGCATCCTAGGATTGTTTGTGTTTTCCTGAAATTAAAAACAGACATAAAATCTTATAGCTGCCAATTAGTACTGGCCCCTGCTAATTAGCTCCAAATTAGCATCGGAATAATTAGTATTGCAGAAGTATTGGTTGATTTCAATTAATGCTGATGATACATTAGTGCTAAATGTCAAATAACAGATCCTTTTTGGTTAATTAAAGCCTCAAGTGCAAAGGTTGGGCTGATACACACATGCACAGGCATCCTGAATTTTAACTGCCTCTTGGTCTATTCGAAAGTTACATTCAGCTCTCTTCCTACTTGGTATTCCACACAGGTGTCATACTTTGTAAAACTTTAAATGACTTACTGCCCTGCCATCTCTTGTAAATTCCCAATATCTCACTCTATTGTTCTTCAGTGTATCAAGAGTCCTTCAGCAGGCTCATGACCTAGTACGATTCAAGCTGAGACGAGAGCAAAAAATCTCATTACAAACTAAAAGCTCCACTTTGGGTGACACCTCTTATAAAGATGATAAGCCATGGAGAATGGCGTGGAATCACACTGCGTAGATGGAAACAGATGCATCAGTGAAACCCTGCAGGAGAATTAAAGCAGCCTAGGACAACAGTTGGCAGAAAACACAAAAGCAGAAATTGTATCCTGTCCAACTATCCTCAGCATCTTAAAGTGCTGTGATCTCTGTGCGGCAGAATAAAAAATTCCTTTCTATAATAAAACCATAACAGGTCAGCTCTACAGAATGCATACTGAACAGAAGAAAAGCAACTGGACTATAGAGAGCATTTATCAAATGGACAGGAGAGAAGTAGAGTTTAATTTAATTCTGTGTTTGAGAGTAAGATACAACTTGGAATAACACCTAAAGGTTTAAATGCAATTTTCCAGGCCATCAACTGACCATCAACTTGCTACGTTATTCTGCCCTCCAAGCCAAAGCATCTGTCAGCAATGTCTCTAGCTGCTGACTCATGACATATTGAACTAAAGTGGAAGCTCCTGTGCAGCTCTGAGCATGACACAAAGTTATGGAAAATTTACAATCTATGAGGATTCAATTTACCTGCTTTTCTTAACTTCTTTATAGTTTTAACGTTTACAGAAATGATAAAGTTCACATATGCTGACAAAATCTGACAGATAAGACGGCAGTTCTTATCTTTGTCAATTGCCTTGCCATGCTCAGCAGAGGTTTCCCCACCAATTAACCTTCAGGAAGAGACAGTAGCTAATTCAATTATACTGGACCGCGGCGCCGTGTTTCTGAGTGACAGCTCAACCTGCCTTGGTGCTCTGACTGACAAGCTGTTAACCAGAGCAGTCATTCCCTGTGCTGAATGTTTATATCTGTGTGACCCAGTGGGCTACCTGACACATTTAGGAAGAGGACATTATCACTTTCAGATTAGCTCCATAAAGACAATGCAAAACGAGTTTGACTTCAATAATCTACATAGTGGGGGGTTTGTTTTGGTATCAGGAAACTATAACAAATTTGCCTTCTTCAGCAAATTTGACTTTTCAACAGCAAATATTCAATCACTCAGCTGATGCTTTGAGGCCTGTGCCCAAGTGTAATATTCCCTTCATGGCTGTTGCACTTAGGCATCTGGTGCTGAGTGACAGCCAGTAGGAGCATCAGAAAGAACAGATTTATTGAGCACATGTTATAATCTGTTATGTAAATGAACTGTGTAGTCAGGAAGATAAAGTGATTATTACTTGATATGATTGAAATCATGACTACATAGTCTCTCATATTCATTTCTTTCTACAGAACACACAAGTCCATTATGGATGGACAAGGTGGTAAGAAATAAAGTCAATTGGTGCTAGCAAGGATGCAAGCAAAATCTAACTTTTGTAGGAACTGAAACATCTGCAATGAGTGCAGAAATGAAAAGGAACACCAGGGTGACAAATGGAAACAACCACCTTGTGTGATCGCCACTCTAAGAAATAAAATGATCCCTGCCTTGAAAGGAAAGTTATTGTTTCTGACAGGACAAACTCTCTCAGGCTCAAAAAGGGGCAGAGGATGTAACGCTGCGCTTGTGCTCGGCTATCAAAGGAGTGAAAGGCATTTTGGTCCACCACAGAAAACACGGGTGTAGACTGGAAGGAGATCGCAACAAGAGATGACAGCTACACTGCTGGGAGGACTTTTATCCCTGTTAGTTTGCAGGATGCACTGAATAAATCCACAGAGAGCAAACATACATCTGGGATGATAAAAAAATAAATGCTCTAATGATAGTGTCACATAATTTGCATTTTTACTGTTGATGTCCATTTGAATTAACTTGCACATGGATAATGAGGAGTATTTGCTTTGCTATATTTTGAACTATTTCTTCATGAGGTTAAAATATTTTAATTTATAAGCAAAAAATAGAGGTTAAAGAATAATGTGTGCTCTATTGTAAAGTAAGTGGCTTTCAAAAGTAATGCTATAGCTGTCAGCCCTAACAGTGTCGCATGCCTCCTGTCTGATAGGTATTAGGGTAGATCTCACTCTATTTAGAGAGACATTACAGTCAGGTTTTTAACACCAGCCTCAGTCACCACTATAGATAATACAAATGTTCCAAATTAAAATAAATGCCTCTCTTGCAGATGCTCCTCATCTGTGTTGTATTTTGCATACTTCTTTTAAAGTACTTATACAGAGGTGTTCAGTCACCAAATGTCATCTGTGTCATAACCTACTAAGGGAAAGAGACAGAGGCAATTATCATTCAGCAGAGTCGAAAGGTCACATGACAAGTCACATTACACAGTGGACATAGACAGATGGTTTTGTGATGTGATTAATCATTTCACCAATGCAGGCACTCTGCTTTTATGGTGCTCTGTTGAAGTGATTGCTTTTAGTCGTGATCACAGACTTTAAACTGTCAAACTGTCAAATAAATATGTTTTGGTTTTTTGGGTTTTTTTTAACCAAGATCCAAGTACGACAGGAGCCTTGTAACATTAAAGCAAAGCTGAAGGTCTAGATCACACTTCTTTGCAACCTTTATTAGTACATAAGGACTAGTGTTTCATTGCTATGTATTTATTTATTGTTTCGTTAAAGGTCAGTCAGAAACTATGCCTTACTGGATGGAAGAAATCTGGCAATGCAATGCCTCGGGAGAAAGAAGTGCGCTCATGGTCACCTGATGCACCACTTTTGTGTTTTACTCGCATCTATTTGAAAGAGTGGTGTAAACACAAAAAAACTTTTTTATTTTATATGCTGGAACATGCAGAAAATAGGTTTAAATTAAACAAATTTCTTCAAGTCAAAGACTATTGCATATAATTAAATTTTTGCTTGATGCAATGTGCATAAAGTTAAAAGATTAAAACTAATAAAACAAATTTTAAAAAGAGACTTTTTCATTTGATTGCATTTTATATGATGGATTATGCAGAAAAAGTAGAATTGGGCTGAAATGTCTATTGCTTTATTACCTATTGAGGTTGTGTATCATGTTTTTAAAAAGTAACTAAGTAACTAATTACTTTTGAAAATAAGTAATCAGTAAAGTAACAGGATTACTTTTTTGGAGAAGTAATCAGTAATCAGTAATT
>VUQG01014257.1:0-29989 GCA_015106755.1 Etia nguti | reverse complement strand
CCCTCAGAAAATCAGGACAAAAGCTTGCCATTATGATTGCAGATGGGCATAATAAGAAATACTGTAGTGTGGAAATGCCCAGTTTGTGCTTGTGTAATCTCCCACAGCAGCTTCTTTATTAAAATATTCTGTCACTGTAGTCTGTGCTCGGTGTCCTAAGAAGAAACAGCTTCTGTTGAATGTCAGACAGCTTTGACAAATCGCACTTGAGTGTGAGACCCACACTGATACTGGTGTGCAGCAAAAACACGGCCCACGGAAGCCTCTCAGCGGGGACGTCAAAGTGGACGCAAATAAAGAACAACGTGAAAGGAAGTAAAAGGGGTCAAGCTGCTTGAATGTTTTTAATAAATGTCAAAGGAACACGAAGAATTATGTCCAACGCAATTGGAACTACATGAAAGTTAAAAGCCTTCTATATAGGAATTCAAATGACCCGAGTGATATCTTTGATAGGTTGTATTCTCCTGTGATAATAACTCAACCTTTGTATGGTTGAGTTTAAATGATGGACAGTATGCCAGACTCCTTCTCTTTCACTAACAAGTTCCTACATTAAGAACCACGTTTGAAATACTCAGTTGTAGCCAGCAGCAACCTATCTAAAAATAAAACTGGTAATAGTCTGCTTATCACTGCAGAATGCAGTCTGGAGCCGAGGAGGGAATAAAATCATAGTTCATAGTGGAAAGTGTAAGACTACAGCGACAATCAAATCACTGAAACAACAAATTGGAGAACAGAATTTCTAGTTGGATCCATGTGCTAATAATAAGATCTTACAGAGAGGATGTCTTGCAGCGCAGTGGAAGTTATAAAAATTACAAATCTGAGCACCTGGCTAAGTCACTAATCTTATCATTTCCCTGTAGATATATTAAGATAATTCTGTGCACTATGGGTCAGAATACGTTTTCTTTATTGTCTCTAAAAAAAAAACGGGCCGGGATGAATAAAATATGACTACCTCTACATGGAAATATTATTTTTATCATTATTATTATTATTTTTTCCCATTTTCCAGCTTGCGCAGCAGGCAACATGAGTGACTCACAGCAGTTCAAAAGCATGTTGTTATACCTAATCATTATCTGTACAATTGGTTTCAGTATGACACATTAAACTGCATGATCAGAGCTCTATGTGGGCTTACACAACAACTGTGCATACACACAGGCAGAAACACACTGACGAGCTGCAGATATTTGAGGAAGACAAACGTGGCTGAAGAAGACATCTTGTGCACATGAGCAGACACATTTGTTTTTAGATACTGATTAAGTCATGAGTAAGTACAGCTAATAGTCATTTGGTAGCATGACTAACAGCATCACTTGGTAGCCTGTTTGATTTAGCCTGCTTAACTTTATTATTCATACAATGTGCTTGGCGGGTGCAAACAAGTAGGAGGAACGTCTATGGTGTTCTGTCTTGTTTGGACACTATTTTTTTTTAACAGTGTCCAGTTACTTGTGAGCCTCTGAAAATGGAGAGACTACAAAAATGGCTGTTAATTCTAAGTAGTTAACGCAACAACCTGAAAATACACATTTTAATCACACCTTGATTGCTTTGTTTGGTGGTTTACATGGTTACATTTGCAGAATGTACACCACCAGGATGTATCCCTGACCAACTGTAATTCAATGAAAACATTCATATTTATAAAGGTGATTTGACAGTGTAAACCAAGTGTATAGAAACATAAATCGAAAAACAGCATGTCCAGGTATGCTATAATAATATCCAGGTATGCTTTTACTCTATTAGCAGTGTGTTTGGGATCAAAGCTATTTCAGATTCATGGTGGATCAAAATCTGATGGTAATTTACAAGACTTTTGCACATCTTTAAGTGAATGTAGCTTGTTTGATACAGTGGTGGAATAGCACAATTCTTTTATGGATGTGGAAGAGGATGAATGGGTGGATGCTCTAACCTGTCAGTTAAAGCAGGAGTGAAGCAGTGATACTAAGCTCTTTGGTTTTTCAAGCTTATTCCCTCACATACTGTATGTTTGTCCATCATGAATTCTGTATTTTATCGTGTCTCGCTCCACTTGACCTGTAAATTCTTCAGTCCTCCATCTTAAACGTCTTCCCAAAGCTCTCATTTCTGCTTTGAGGAGCAAAGAGTGAGGATACATACAGTACATCATACAATTTATTGGCAACTTTAAACAACACGACAGACCACACTTTATTTACTATGTATTTTCACTCAGTACATTTTATTATTCAAGCTTTAACAGGGAGTACTGTTAAACTAAAGTGCATTTTTCTGTGTGGAACTTGAACGTGCTCCCTGTGTCTTCCTGTGCTCTCTCTGGGTACTCCGGTATCCTCCCACAGTCTAAAAATATGCATGCTAGGTTAACAGGTGATTCTAAATTGGTGTGAATGTGAGTGTGAATGGTTGTCTGTCTCTCCATGTTAGCTCTGCGATAGACTGGTGACTTATTCACCTTTCACCTTATAATAGCAGGGATTAGCTGCAGCCCACCTGTAACCATAAATTTGACAAGCTGTTGAAAAAATGGATCGGATGGATGGATGTCCTAAATTGTCATCAGGAGAAATAACACATTAACTTGGGGATCTAAGTTTAATGAAACAAGAGTTGTCTTCAGTACAAGCCATTAACCGTGCTTCTGTGATTTTTACATAAGAGTTTATTAGACATTCTGTTCTAACTAGACCCCAAATAACTGCTGGTTTAATAAAGGAAGTCTGTTATTCATCACTGATTGTTCTTTTCATTTGTGTTCATTTGCGTATACATATATAGATTAAATAAAAATTAAAAAAATAAAGAAATGTAGGCTTTTATTTACTGAAAATGAAATGCCAAACTGTTTGTGCAGGTTAAACATGCAGCTATCTCACATAAACATGTGTTATGTTGGTGAATGTCACTGCAGTAATGCACCCTCAGAAGTAACTCTACTATTAGGATTATCTGCACAAACACAAATGGTAAGATACACAAACAAATAAGAACTGATCATCAGTATCTGATGTCATTTGAGATGACGGTGTCAGAGGAAATTATATCTCATTTCTCACATTTGTTAAGATGTGGATAGCCTCCTCTGCCCCTCTTTTCGGTGAACATTTGAAGCCCCCTTTGCTCTCACTCACTGCTTACTAAGCTGAGCTAAGTGCTGCTTTGAGATTAATACATCCGAGGCCTCTTTGCCAGATGATGTAATAATCGTGGTGGTTTGCTGTTGCCTAGATACACAGAGACAGGAAAAAAAAAACTCAGCCAGGTCTTGCTGACTCTGTTACCAAGACCCCAAGGACCATTTTTGTGTATCAGCATAAAAGTGTTTCAGGATACCTGCCGCTCACTTTTGGAGCCCATGTAGGGAAACCATTTTTATAATTAATAAAAAAAAGTCTGCTTTAATATGTTGTGTCTAACAAAAAAAAAATGTATTTGTCTGTCTTTATATAATTTGCTTGAACTTGGAGTGTCAGTAGTAAAGTAGTAAACTCCCTAACCCTCTAGACACTTGTTCTGTATTCCTCTCATATTCCCTTCACTCGCGCAGACGTCCCAGGGAGAGGGAACTCCAACAGCCTGCTAAGATGCAGGTCAGATAGTTTGTCTCAGTGTTTGTGTATGTGAGTGAGCTCGCACTACAGAGCGAGGTGGTGACTAAGCCTTTGCTTCTGTAACAGTGTTGCATTAAGTGCATCTTCATTCTGTTTTTAGCTCAGCAGAGCCAAATCCAATCCACTGGTTGCTATAGCGATAAAGTCTTTCAACACTGAAACTTTTTTTTGTGCCTTCAAGCTGCATGAAGATGATCTGATAGCCCTGGTTATTTAGCAGGAAAATGGAGTGTTGGATTTTGAGATGGATGACAAAAGAAAATGATTTTGTACTCTCTGGGCATTTCTCCACCTGCACTCTTGTTTGTACTTACAGACCGACATGCCATGGGTTACAAAGCAGCTTAATCAAGGGTGCATTGCATGCTGGTTTGGAGCGAATCGGGGCTTGTATTGCAGCTGCAGCACACATTTCTACATGTACATCCTTAACTGTGTAACAAAACTGAATTTTTGGGGGGTGGAGTGGGTTTGGGAAGGGTATTAGTTATTAGTTGGCTTTTTTTTTTTTGGTGTATAGATTGTGATATACTCACTAAAAATGAATGATTACATATAAATTCAAACAAGCAGGTTTATCTATTATGTACATCTTTCACTCTAAAGTTGGGTATACCTTAGAGCTTAGATTATTATATGTAACTTACCATTTCTCTTTCTAAATAATAAATGTGAGAGTGACAATTTAATAAACTATAAGTCCGGGCCTTCATTTAGTTATATTGATTACAAACTATAATTTTTGCCTACTTAAAAAGCATAAATCGGCCAGATTAGTACACCAATATCTTGAATAGAGCTACTGTCCTTTATTTTGAGTCTGTTTTTTTTGGTAGTTTACAAAGGTTTACCCATTTACTGTAAACTACAGTTCCAAAATGAGTGAATAAATTATTTCATTTTTAAAAAATGTGCTTACAGAAATTATTCATAGCAGTAAAATCTCCTTCCTGATATATTTTAGGCCTCCCTTGTGCTGCCAAAACAGCTTTGACCCTTGGACACAGACCTCTGGGGGTGTTTTGTGGGTTGTGGGATGAGGAACAGACAACATTGCTCAGAATCAGACAAGTATCTCTAGAGTTTAAGGGTCAGGTCAGTCCGACTCCTTGTGATATTCCTTGATCTGTTCCTGAGGAGTTTTGGATGTTGGTTTGATGAAACAACTTTTATAAACATATTTGGGTCTTTAGAAAACTCTCATGGACATTAAATTGTTCTTGAAAACAACTGGTATCTGGTATTCTGCTTGTTGTGAAAGAGGGAAAAATAACATCGGGAACACAACCAGGGCCATGGAAACATTCCTATACAGCAAATTTCCATAATCCTTTTTCAACAAAGGACCACCATCTTTTCTGCTGGATGAGTAATGATAGACCATCATTTTTCTACCATCTGCTGCTCTGGTGCCAGAGCTCTATGAGAGACTGGCTGTGACCTTGGGGAAAGGCTGGGCTGCGTGGGCCTGTCTGCATGACATGGACTCTCACTGCCAGCTGTCCATTAGCTCTGGAGAAACTGTGTGATGAGTCACTGATGCCTTGCCTATGTCGCTGCAGATCTGGATGCTAGATTGGCTATCATTATGCATTTTAGTGGCTTAAAAAAAGGCATTTCAAGTGGTTTCTGTCTCATTAGGCGGTGTGCGGCACTGAGAATGTGACATGGAGACGATTAGCTGTGATGTCGAAAAGGCCCAGCTGATGGCTGAGTCTCCAGCGGACTTTTAAAATTTAGCCATTGTCAGTGTGACAGCGGCAAAGTCTGACATTTTCAACACTGTCATGTGAGGAAGAGCTGAGCTGGTTTCTAAACTAAAAGTAGAAAATTGCACGGCTATTTTTCCATTTTCCTCACGCAGTAAAGCCAAAATCTTTCATTGCAAACTCCCACCCAGTTAAACAAGATATACAGCAGATGGGTATCGTGAGGTGCTCCATGTATCAGTGTTGCATTTTTAAATTATGAAGCCACGTTCCTTCTGCTGTAGCTGCAATAATGTTTCACCGAGTGACCTTCATATCACATCATGTTTACAGAGGTTGAGCGGATTCGTCACACATGGATCCCATTCTGCCTTGACGCACTGGAGGTGATTAAGACTTGAATGTTATTCAAAAGCAGGCAGTTTAGAGCTTCGTGAACTAATCAAGCTACCTCCATTAGACCCGTGGGAATTGTGACAACACTGGCAGAGCATTACCCTTAGTCTTGACAGAAGTCTCTCGCGCCAATCCTGCAGCTTTCCACTCAGCTGCTGTGTCCTTTTCACAGGAACAATAGGGTCAAGTCAAAACTGCACAACACTGGTGAGTAAGAAAGATAATTACAGAACATCAAAACAACCACTCATAAGGTATCACATGACTGTGGTAAACACTCGATGAATGAAACTTATTAGCCCTTGTGGTTGTATTGCATTCCTGATCACACAGTCATGATGAAGAATAAAACTACATAGTTTTATTCTTGGACTACATGTAATTTACATTTATTACAGAATTATAGTTATTTTCATTATCTTGGGCCCTGTATGCAGTCCGTCCCCATGTTCATCCACTCTCTGAAATGAACCATTTTAGCTCCTGTCCCTTTAAGTCAACTTACTTTTGACTGGCTGCCTCTCACAAACAAAATATTCGAGTTACAGGTGAGTGGGATATGTGTGCTTAGAACACACATCGAGCTAAAAGATAAAAAAAACAAAACAAAAAAACACATATCTGAAACTTTATAGCTATCCGAAGCTGGAGCTTTATGCTCACGGTAAAACTGACGTCATTAATTGAGATGTTGATTAAAGCAGTTTTGAGGGGACCTATCTGTATCTTCCTCATTTTTATCACGAGATAGGTAAATGTCACTTTGAAGATAACATTTTCTTGAAGATGAAATCTGTTTTGGATAACAATTGTTTTATGGGCAAACTAAAGTTCTGTGCAAAGGTCTTGAACCTAATTTTGCTTTCTTTTTATTTCCTATAATGTATAAAGTGCTTTTGAGCAATAGTTCTCCAGGCTTTCCTTAATAACTAGGAAAGTTTTAGCACCTGAGAGATACAACTGGACCTTCAGATGATCCATCTACTGTTCACTGAAGATTTCCCAGAATTGATCTCTGGCTGAAGGGTGGAGGTCAAGAAGCCGTTCTTAAGGAAGGGAAACACGGAGAAAAAGCTGAGATATGTCAGATTACACAGGAACTGCACTTAAAATTGGTGGCAATAGGTCTTTTAGAGAGATGAATCCAAATGTTTTAGTTCAAATTGCACGAACAGTATGCACGAAGGAGGTCAGGAGATACAAAAGAGAGAATCCAGAGCCATCTGGAAAACATGGTGAAGGCTCTGTCATCATCTGGGGAGCATTTCAGCCATTTGTGTTGAGAATCTTATGACATTATGAATGCAGTAAAGTACTGTCAGATTGGTGTTATGGTAAAAATATAGAGCATGCAAGCCCCATGGCTATATGTAGGCAGGTGTGACTGTGTGTACCTAAGTGTGTTTTGATTTATTTACTGCCTGGGGTCAAAGTCTTATATTACATACTGCCTGAAGGCATATTTTATCCACCAGAGACTGAGACGGTTGTTTTCAGCAGTCAAACGCATATTGTGGTCACACTGACAGTCCAGACCCACACAAACAGTGTTATTCTTTCCACTTCTCACCTTGAATTCTTGTCCCTGTACAGTCCAATATGGTGGAAACACCTTAAAAAAACAACAGGTGCCACCTTTAGAAAACAGTTGCGTAACATCGATGTGGTTGTGATAGCGCTGTGTGTAATCTTATTGTCCACTGCTGCTGTCTTCAAGCTTCCACAGTGTCTATTTTTCTTTTCTCAGGGGGAGAGGAGGGCTTCTCAGCTGACAGCCGGGGTCATCACACTTGTTCTTTTGCACTTTTATCTGGGTTGTTTCTGTGACAGGCTTGTATTTTCAAAATCTTGAAGATAAAGCACACAGAGTAACATGGAGAGAAAAGACCCACACACACTACTGTTTTGCCCTTTGGGGTACGGGCAAATCTCAAACTTTTACATGTAAGGAAATGCTGTTTGATGTTTGAAGAAAAGAGATGTAAGGGTTTTTTTTCTGACAAATTCTAGTATGACAGTTTTAAGACAGTTGGAAGGATAAATGAAAATACAATGTGGAGCGAGGTGTGTTTGATCCTAAATGACTGTGCCACCCTTTATGGCACATTTAGCATGCTCTTATGGCTCATTAATGTGCCAGACGGCTCAGTGAACACCACAGCAGCATGTGGTTTAATTATCAGGGCGACCAGGATAATCTGTCAAGATGATTGATTTAGAAATGTGCTCCTCTTGCTGAATATATTTTGGTATTTGCAAGCGGTGAGATTTACAGTTAATGGGTTGCTCCAATATGCTTTGAGTTGCATTCATCCCTTCATTTCATTTTCTATGTCACACTGCTCTGAAGTTATGCGTGCTTCGTTTTCCTTTTAGGGAGAAATGCAAAGTTGTGAGTGAGTCTTAAACTGTCTCCTGATCTGGTGTTGCTTGGCAACCACTCAGCATTTTAAAAAATACCCGTATCAAGAAAAAAAAGAAAAAAAAGAAGAGGTACTGTGAAGGCTAAGTTCCCTGAACTCCTGGTGTGGGTGTTTGAATACTGAATACATTATGCCTCTTACCACACACAATGCAGGCCATCAGAGTTCTGTTCTTGAGCCAACAACTGTGCCTCAGCTATAGTCCGAGAAGAACTTCCTTTATACTGGCTGCAGAGACAAGAAGAAAAGAGCTTACACACAGTTATAGTTTAACTTTTTTTGAGAAATTAATAGGCCAAGAGTTAGAATGTGTTGGCAGAAAAGCAACCTAGAGACCCATTGGTTATCGTCTGATGGTTCAGTTCCTGGGGAGACATGGGCAATATTTCGGGGGTTTTCTTGTGGCCAGTGGAAAACCTGGCTAGAACTCCCTGTTCTGTGTGCATTTTAAGTTTACAAATGCGGATATATTTTTTAAGTAACAAATTGATACCCAGGGGGTTTGCAGTTCAACAAATGTGTTCTTTGCTTTTTGTTTTTCTAACTGTGCTGTCATGAACTTTACCACTTAACATGCTAACTGAGGCCTGTGGAGTCTGACACGTGGCTCTTGGTTTTTTTGGGCAGTATCTCTGAGTTTTGGACAGTTTGACCTTAGGGGTGAATTTTCTGGGACATCCACTCCTGGAAAGACTCTGGCACTAACACACACCTGAATTTTCTGGACCAGTAAAAATGCTAAAACCCTTTTTCTTTTCTTTTTTTACACAAGTGCTCACACTTGCTGATAATCAGTTAATCAAGTGCATCTGATTAGCAGCACCTGGCTGCTGCTTACCCTCATAATTCCAAATTCTTGACAGGACTGCACAGTGTCCTGTAAAAATATTCTTTCTCACAGGACTGCGAACCGTTTACCTACATGAATCCAGTGCCTGTTCAAACATAATAATACCACTCAGGCTACAAACTGACTGCAAAAAGAAATCAGAAAACCTCTGGTACAAAAATATTCTGCATATCTGTTGATGGATATCTGTTTAAGAAGAAAATTGAGAAGATAAATAATTACTAAAGAGAATAATTTAAACGCTGGATGGTATTGTACTGTATTAATATTGTGCTGATATTTTTAAGCACTTTGATAATACTTTGAAAAGTAGGATTAGTTTCTAAATAGTTGTGAGTAACAAATGTAGAGTGTAGAATATTTTTAAAAAGCTGTGGGACTGAATATATATTTAGCAGCTTGTATTTGACAAAGTGGATTAAGTAATTTGTGTAAAAATTAGTATTCTTTATCCCAAGTCAATTTCATGACTTTTTTACTTAGATTTTAAGGAAGTAGCAAGTAGGTCAGCTCAGTGAGAAAGCTCACATTTGGAATGATTAATTTATCACATTTGGACAATTAGAGATGGGCAGCTAGGCTCTGAGACTATCCCTCCCTGCACATATGTTACATATAGCAATGAGTAAATTTTCCCCTGAGAATACAAGATGGTGGGATGGTGGATGGGTAGAGACAGGAGGCAGTGATTCAGGGCAGCAGTGGCGTCAACAATGGGGGAGAGCTGGTAAATCTGCACCTTAAATAGAGCAACAAATTGGGAGGTTGTGTTTGGTATATGACGTAAGGAGAGTGAGACATGTTGGTGTGTAGCTTGTGTTGACTGCCTGAATTAGTTTCCAAGCTTTAACTCCACCTATGCCAGCAAACTGCTTAACACGAGTGTTTAGGATACAGAATTCCTAAATATTTAGCTGAACTTCACTTGGTCTTATTGGGTCCCATCCAGCAGAGAACTGTCTTAGTTCTTCTTAAGTATTACTTGAGGTAATTAAAGCGAGGACACCTATTTTGACTGTCCATATTATATGGCTGCATTATTGATAACTTCGTTATTTGTCATGAGGGAAATTTGCAAGAAGTCACCACCAAAGCGAAATGACATGGTAATGGATTCAGAACAGCAGCCGATCTGCGTGTAACTGTAATTACCTCCACATCCTGCTTTTACTTTCATTAGCAGCCTGTCTTCATAGTGTGCTGACTGTGAGACAGCCAAATGAGAACAAATTAATAAGACTCTGGAACTGTCCCAGCTCTCCAGCTTACTGTGGAAAGGCACAGTTTAAATAGTGGAAAAAATCATGCAACTGTGTTGTGTTACTCTTCTCTGAAACATAATATTGAAGGATATGAGAATCCTTTAATTAGAAGCTATTGGTAGAGTTTCATACTGTGTGTAGCTAGATCCACTGACAGGCAACAAAAAGGCATAATGTCAGCCCAGTAGCATGGTTTTAATTTGGCTTATACACTATTGTGGATCAATATCTAGGACTTGAAACAAAACGAATAGCTTTTAGACATGCGTACTACATCCCACTCATTAAAAGGGCATGAAGGAACACCAGCACATTTTTACATTTTTTTCAGCAGCTTATTTTATGTCATAATCTCCAAAAACTGTTTATTTAATGATGCACTTACAAAGAAAAAGTCAGCATTCTTTTGGATTTAAACCAAGAGACCTAGGCTACTGCAGAGGACTTTTTTCTCCTCAATTAGAAACCCATTATTGTTTTTTTGTTTTTTTAAACAGCTGATTAAAAAAAACAAAAAATGCCATTCAGTTTATATTGGTCTGTTTTTTTGTTTTTTCTTTTGGTACCTTATTTCTAGACTTTATGCATGTGTGAAAGAGTAAAGGGAAACGTGCAAGGACAGGAGAGTCACTCAGGTGTATTGTCAGTGAGAGAGCGCATATGCAGTCTTAAGCAGAGGGGAATTACCCAATTAAATAAGCGCTGTGGTGCCTTAATATTTATGCACATGGTGTCCAGCATCCTTGAGTAATTCTGATAAATCACTTGCCCTGCAGGAAAATCAATGTGTGACACACACAACCCTTCAGCCCATAACAAATCCAGATATGGAAGTGGTGTTTTCCCTCTCAAAACCTGAGATGCAGAGTATCAATAATGCACGAGGCTCCTGTTTGTTTGTTTAATTCTGTAATTAAGTTAGCTTTAACCTCACAGTATGGTGTCAATTAAGCATTCAATAGAACATGACATTCTAACTGACTTAGGTCAGCATGTAACACTGTAAAGACCAGGTATAATCAGGGGATTTAAAACAGCGCTCACTCATAATTGAATGAGAAAATGCCAAGACACCTGAGAAACAGTTTAAAGCTCCACAAAAGCTTGCAGTGCAAGTCAGAACTGGGGCAGCAATAGAAGAATGAACTGCAGAACAAAAACAAAAAAAGGAGGTGAGACTTGGCAGTGTCAGATCTGCTGCTGTTCTAATGCTTCATTTAAAAAACAAACAAACAAAAAAAAAAAAACACAGGTGTAATTATACTGCTGCAGTGATGTGTTATTGTGGTTTTAGGCTACATTCTGCTGAAGATACTTTCATGAAATCTTCTTCATTGGTTAAAAAAAATACAGTACTGTGCAAAAGTCTTGATCATCGATTATTTATTTATATTTTGCCAGAAAAATAGGAAATAGTTGCAGTGATATAAGATATAATTTTAAATAAGTTAATGTTAAGTAGTAAAATAAAAAAAAGTAACATTTTCTGAAAATGGTGAGGTACAAGGACTGGACTAAAGTCTCAAGACATCTTGAGACAAACAAATTTCCCACATGTGGGACTAATAAAGGTTATCTTATCTTATCTTATCTTTCACTTATAATAAAGTCTCACTACTTGGAATCAAAATATAAACATATGAGAGGTGGCTCAAGACGTCTGCACAGTATTGTGATCCTACTGGAAATGGAATTATCCAAAGGACTGTAAACATTGTTTTTCTAACACATTTCTGTCTTTAAAATAAAATTTTTTGATACTTTGATCACTCCCCACTTTGGAAAGCGAGGTGGCATGTGGATGAATGAAATCTGGTTATCTGCATGGTAAATGCAACTAAAGATATTTTTAAAAAAAAAAATGTTTTATGCAATCTTGGCCTTGTGTAGTTTCTGCCATTGAAAAAAGACAGATCATGTACTAAGAATGAGAGCAAGGCTAGTTTTCATTCGAATCTCAATGTCTCTCTAAAATGTTGAGACTTGGAAAGGTGCATCAATCACCCTTAGTAACATATTTCTGGTGATATTTCATATTTCAGTGCCTATACACCGTGATACTTTACAAGTTTATAAGAGCACATTATTGGAGGTGGGTCCAATAAAATGTTTGACATTTGAAGTGTGTGAGCTGACATGATAACTGGATGGTAAATTATAATGCTATTGCTGGTGTCATGATGCCTATGTGGAATGCCAGTTGCAGGAGGTTTTGGCTGTTTTATGGGATTTTGTGTTCCACATGTGCTACTTTGCATTAGCAGAAATGGTGATCTCACTGGATTTTGTTGCATTTCTGACCCAGTTTTGAGAAGTGTCAAATAAGCTGTCTTGCAACAATGTTACCTTGTGCAGTCTAATAGCTAATTTATGCTTCAGTGGCAAATCTACCTCCTAACCTACAAAGTAACCGCAAACCCTTCTAGCCTTACGCCATACCCTACAACATAACCAAGAAATGTAACTATACATCAGGTCGACACAGCCCATAACTGCTCTGACTGGCCTGTTCAGTAACATCGAACCTGATGTGCATTTCTGGCTGCTTTTTCATCGCAGTTTTTTAATTATCAGTGAGAGAATAACAGTCATGGTCTCAATATAAGGACTCACAAATGTCTGCAGATTCCTGGATGGAGATTGTTGAAATGACTGTAATTAATGTGAGGGTATATAGAAGTGGAAAATCCTGAGGGACAAAAACTGACCAGAACAAAGAGCGTGGACCCAGGAGGGAAAAAAGGTCCCAGAATTTTAACTTTTTCTATCAGCTCGCACTGCACATGAAACATCGGGACATGACCACAGTTAACAACATGTAATGCAACAGCCCAAACATAAATGTGGACAGCAAAATAGGGTACGTCATAAATTCTACGAAGGTTCCCCCAAAGTCTAAATCAAGCATAAACCTAACATTTACAACCTTACAATTTATGTTTTTACATGCAATGTTACCATGATTCACCTGTTAGTGATAATTTGTTTGGGACAACCCAAAAATGCGTAGTGAATTCTCCTCTCCATTAGTAAACTGCTTGTGGGATGAAACTTAAAATCAGAATTGATACATTTTATTCAGGGTGCTTATTTGAAATGCAAAATAATCATTGCCACACCCTGTTTGTACTGAGATGCGTGCGCTTTGCTCCATGTGCCTTGATTAATGACAGCAATGTGCATTTTTGCATATATTTGCATTTAAAAAGAAACAACCTGATACACTACTCTAGCTCATTCAACATTTAGGATAGTTGTAAGCAGTTCGTATTACTACTGTCTCTGTGTGATCTGACAGTATGTATGTTCTGTAAATGCTTTTAGTTGAAAATGTCATGGTGATCGAGTGCTTCCTATTTGTGGATACCGCAGTGAAGAATGTCAGGAGTGAGATAGGACAGTCTCATCTGTGAGACTTCATGTACATGTCCCACATGAGGCAGACTACCAGTAAATTATTGTCGCCAGAACTCAGGATAAATCCCTCGACGATGCACTCTTGTTGACTCCACTGCACCATAGTAGCGAAAGTGTTATTCAAGGTATTCCCCAGTATCTAAGTATGCCACATTTTTAGGACTTGGAGTTTATCTGCAGCATCACATTGTCACAACCTGGAATGCAATCCAAAGAAATGTTTCAAGCAATTTCACCCTCACCCCCTCAGTAACAAAAGGATATTTTTTCCCCCCAGTCTCTTGCGTCACAGCCTTGAGAAAGGGAGTCAAACAGAAAATGAATGTGTGATGTGATCAAACGAACTACAAGCGAAATCCCACTCGAAGAGCTTTTCTTTGCATTTGTCACATCTGCAATATTCCTTTTGCTTTTATGTCAGGATCAAGTGGGAATAGCTGCCTGACAAATAAATAATGCAAATGAATAATCTACAAGCTTTCTTTGCAAGGTAACTGGAAAATCATTGCAGTAAAAATAAATACAGTTCATCCCCACCAAATGGTTTTAAAAACACACACACACAACTTTAATGTGCTAAAAGAAAAGAAAAAAGCAGGGAATTCATATTTTCTTCACTCTAGAATTTTCATAAAACTACGACACGCTTGAGCAGAAAGACTATATACCCTCTTGATTAATTAGAGGTAATTAAACCTAATCAGCAGAGAAGCTCAAGCCTCCTTCCTGGTTGTAAGGTCCCTGGAAAATTGGTGGGGGGTGGGAAAGCAGGATGATACAAGTAAGCAGGAAAAAACATCCTTTCAGTTTGGCAGCCATCAGAACTCCTGAGTCCGGATTATGCAGTGCAATACTTTAAAATAGATATCCCTTTAACTAGTGGCCTTATTTGCACAGCATCAATATAAACATGTGACCATAAAACATATATATTGATGACAATTTAATCCCCTAGAAAGGTAATATAAAAAGGGGGCCAAGACTCTTCTTTAAAATGATGGCACTTGTGTTTTCTATTACTGAGTGCCTTTTTAAATTTCATTATGACGCTGTATTACCCAGAAAGTGACACACTGTAATGATCTAAGATTACTGCTAATTTATCTAATGATCTGATGTTAACACCCCTTTGGAGCTGCAAATAGAGTAACAAAATTGTGTTTTTAGCAATTTTACTACTAGTAATTTTTCCTCCCTCACTGATAAATAGTTTTGTCTATTAAATATCTGACATTTAATAAAATCAAATTTATCCAAGTAAAGATTAAAATGTTAAAATTACTAACGATTTAAACCACCAGAGAACGTTTTCCTGTGGTGCACCGTATTTCTGCCAACTGATTCAGAGAAAATGAAAATCTTCATTGTAAATTATTTTATACTTACAGTGTGACTCATCTGTCTTGATCTTTTACGTCCTGGGTGATAGACAGTACCACGTTCTTCATAGCTGTTAAATCGAGTCAGCCCTTAGAGCGATTAAAAGCGTTCAGGTCCTTTGAGTAGAATGGAAAATGCTGAAGGTTTAAAGCCAACATGCAAGTCAAAGGACAACAGCCTTGAGCTAGATTCCAAGCTTATTTTTGCTATTTTTTTGAGACTCCATCTTTTTTTTGAAAAAAATTGCACATTCCCCCTTACATAACAATGGAGATGGGCATTATGGTTTTCCAATTGCCAATATAAATGAAGTGCTTCTACAACCTCTTTAAAGCTTTTTCATTACTCGATAGGATTTTATTAATCTGAAGTGATATTTCTTGAAATACTCTCATTGCTGAGGACACTTAATGTTGAACGCTGTGACTCACAGACATCCATGTAAGGCCAGTTTGAGGATTTTCATCCACCATATCAAAATAAAATATAAAAAAACTACATTTTATTATTTATCACAAGAAAATCAAAAGGATGACGGGTCAGAATAAAAGCAACACATCATCAAATACAACTCAGTATGATAGACTGGTATGAACTTCTTTACTTCTTTTCTGCGTCTTGAAGACTTGAATGTTAAATCAATGAAAGACTTCTACCTCATATAGAAAATGCATATTTATCCCAGTTTGACACTGCAAATCAATACATTACTTTCTCTACTAGCAGGCTGTGCACTTTGATGCTAATAATAGCAGAACCTAACAGCAGCATATCTGGCTTACTAAGCATAAAGTTGAATGTAATATTGTTTCTTGGTTAACAAATAAGTCTGCTGTAAAACTAAATACATACATAAATAAAATAAAAGCTGTCGCTATTGACTGTTAGAGGTTGATATGTCAGCATAGGTGAATCTGGAATCCACTGATGGACGTGTGAATTATTCCAAGAGACTGAATAAATTAATAGACAACAATAACATGGAACAGTACATTTTACTGCTGCTTGGCACAGTTTGCGTCAAATGCCCTGGAGGTATTACTCCTTACTGGATACTGAAAGACTAAAGGGTAGCATCTGTGATTCTGGTGCTTATTTTATTGCCTGAGATTTAGTTTGTGATGAACCATGACACCCAAAAATGTGGTTATAGTGGGGTTTCTCTCAAGGGGGCTCTCTCTTGTTTGGAGATTTGTGGTTTAATGTTTGCTGCCATTTTTTTCTGTTGTTGGAAAGGGAAATTTGGGGAACAGCAAGGGAGCTGAGGAGGAAAAACAAAAGTGTTTTAATCAACAGCCAAACCCTGAAAAATAGCTGCAGATAACCATAATTCCTAAACATTAAAATTGGCTAATTAGTGCAAAATAAGTATGTGTTTTACAAGACAAGAACAGTCACATGCTTCATAGAGGTAAAGCCGCTTGCATCATATACTCTATGAATAGTTGCCCTCCTCTACGGGGGTAACTATCCATAGAGTATATTGTGCGAGGCTTTAAACATGTTTTTTAATGCTGTTGAGCGTTTTAACATGGGAGTCTATGGAGATTTCAACAGTTTTTGAGAAGAAGCACTTCCTGGATCCAGATTAATTCTGCTTGAGGAAGGAAAGGGATACGTATAGTCTAAAAAGAAGGCTAGAGTGTCCCAGTACATTTACACAGTATAGCAAAAAGACATTTGCAGGACAGGCTGGCAGGACACAAAAATGCCATATGCACAGGTATTATTAATTACCTCATAGCTATACACTACTTGGACTTTCATAATGGTAACCCATCTATGTTACATGTCTTTGAATTGACCACATTCTTCTTTCCATATGAAGAATTGGCAGAAAAAGAAGTCTAAAATAGAGCGAATCTTTTTGGATTCTTAAGTTACAGGCTGCCAAATACCATCTTTGTATTTGTCTTTAAAGATGCATAGATATTTTCTGTGGTTGATGCTGCTGTTTATTTAATTTTTAATCAAATTTGATAAATATTGTGTCGATGTCCCTTTGGACTCCTACAGCTCTCCGAGATACCTCCTGTTGGTGGAGAATCACTTGTCGAAGATCCTAATCTTAATCTAAGTGGAAGCTTGCCATTGGTAGAATACCACTCTCATGCTATGAGAATAAAGTCATTTAAAATTGTATTTAAAAAGGTGGCACAGTTAGCACTGTTAACACAAAGGCAGAAAGTCCTGGGTTCTAATCTAATCTGCAGTCTTTCTTTGTTTGCTTGTTTTTCCCGTGTCCATGTGGGTTCTCTCTGGGTACTCCAGTTTCCTCCCAAAGACAAAAACGGGGTTAGGTTAACTGGTGATTCTAAACTGACCATAGCTGTGAATGTGACTGTGAATGTGTAAGTGTCTGTGTAAGCACTGCAACTGACTGATGACCTGTCTCGGGTTTACTACATCTCCTGACCTAAGAAAACTGGGATAGGCTATGGATGGAAGGAAGAGAGTGCCTTGGATTTCTTTGATGGTTTTGGCTTTCTTGGTTTTGGAGCCAGCCTTAAATGGCCACCAGAGGAACTGCAGTATGTGACCCTTCTGTTGTTGTGTAAGTTGTTTTTTGATCTAAAGGCTGTAGGTTGACCCTGAATATGCAATCTGGTTGTGAATTGCAGACGTTGTTCCTGTCCCATTGCTTGTTATCTATCTTCTCTGTATCTATTCACATCTATATGGCTATCTAGCCCACAGCTTCCTCACCTCTTCTGTCAGGTCAACACCAATGGCAAACATGTATTTGTGTATATATGTTGGCAGCTACAGTGTGTGTGTTTTACCTCATGTACATCAAGGTATATCCACTTTGACGGCCACAGCAGAGCATCTGTCACAAAACATGGGAGTCACAAGTTCCCATCAGCCAGCACTGTGACAGTTTGAACTGGCACCAGACTGACAGATGGAGCAACATGGCAGAACAGCATTATACTGCTTTGTACAAACAGAAAAGAGCTGAGATAAGATGGGTATATACAGGTTGTTTGAGCATAAAAAGAAATGAAGACTGAAGGCAAATTTAGTGTTGGGATTAAGATTCACATTCTGCTCCTTGGTTGCTGTACTTAGGAAATACATATTTGGGTTAGAATCAAAGTTAAGAGATAAAGAGTGTCTTTAGCAGTGATTCCTTTTCTCTAATTCTTTTTAGAGAATACTCACACTTTTACATTCGTGTAAATGCAATCCGCTGGTGTTAAATAATCAGAATAATGGTACAGATCGACAAATATGTCACTTTACATTTACTTTGACAGAATAATCAATAGTTTACTAGTTACTTCTATGTAAATAATTTTTCTCTTGAATGCATATTGAATGAAAGTTTTTTGTGCATCTGGTTTTAAAAATAGAAAATATTACCAACACATAAACTTTTCTCGGGCTCGCTGTGCAGGCATCTTAACCACTGAGCAACTAGGTTGTCAAACTCATTTCTTTCATCCATTTTCTGCTGCTTATTGGAGTCTGTCTTGCCGGGCTGGGTCTAAACAGAGATTCTCAGACTCCACCTCCCCTTGCTCCTCTGGAGGGTCACTGAGCACCCAACATAATCTCTCCAGCATGTCCTAGATCAGTCCTGGGGTCTCCCCTCAGATGGACATGCTCGATACATTCCTCATTCCTCCTCAGGAATATGCAGGCCACACTTGAAAGCAGCTTACATTTGTGGATCTATGCGGAAAAAGTTTCAAAACCTCACATGCACGCATGACTTTATCTGTGCATATCAGCCAAATCATGCACAGCTTCTATAGCTGAGCAAAGAATATTTTTATTTCAATTCAATTCAATTCAGTTTTAATTATTTAGCGCTAAATCACCACGAAGACCACATTAAGACATTTGTACACACATCAAGTTTTTTGCTGTGAAAATGATCAGTGATTATTCAAGTTTGGATGCATGGCTTGAGTGGCTTGTTTTCATATTGCTTTGTATTAGTATGTGGTTTGGAGCATGCATTTGTGAGTACTAAAAGATTACACACAAATCATTGCACACATTTGTAAATCTTGGTTTAACCTTATGGGTCATATTATACACATTTGCAACCCTTCTGAGATTATTTTGACTCTATAGGGAAGAAAAAAAATATTTTATTAATATATTGTATATTTTTTATATATTTTATTATATAAATATTATTATTATATTTTTTTCTTTGTCTCTGTATAAAATTTCTTTCAATGGATCCAAAAATTCCTATTTGTAAGAAAAAAACCCGGAACAATGACATTTTTTCTGTCTCCCCAGAAAACAATTTCCCTATTTGTTTAGTCAGTGCTAAAAGATAAAAAATTACCCTTGCCCCTCGACAGGTTTTTCTACTAATTGGTGGCCACGTTCCCTGAAAAACAATTAAATTAAAAGGAAATAAACACTTTGAGATTACTGTTAAAGTTAATTCATCATTTGTCAAAATGTTAACCCTTCAGTATTTTTAAATTTCATCTAAATTCTTCCCTTTTAAATCACTCTGTTTGACTACACAAAGAGCCCTTCATCCCTGTGTCAAGAGATAGGTGGTTTCCACAGCAACGAGCTTTTATCCTACCATCTCTAGAGCGGTAGATAAATGGTGCGACCTGGCCTGGACATCTCAACAACACCCTGCTGCGACCTTCACGACCTGATTGTAAATCTTTATTCTAATTAATTTAACACTAATGAGAATACTTATTACACTTTGAATAATTTAACCCCCATTAAAAGAAGAGCGCACACAATATAATGTTTTGTTTATGATTGTATGTTTGTAGCGATGAAGCACTAAAAGCTTTGAGCCACAAAAGTGTTTTTTGTTGCTAATCTTACACTGCTATCATTATGTGACCAATCTGCCCTCTAAGGAAATGCTTTTGGGTTTCAAAAGCCTCTTCTTCCATTGTTAAATTTAAGAAGCATTGCTAGGGGGGCAGTCCAGCTGTTTAGTTTGCAGCACTTGCTCCTTTCGTTATACAGTAGCTTAATTTTTCGTGGTATTGCTGCAGCATTATTTAATCTGTCTTCAGCCCAGACATCAGGAGGAGGGTCTGTCCTCCATATTTTATGTGCCTTGGATCTGGTTAGCCATCATTAAAGCTCAACTTTTCACACTGGCTGCTTGACAATCTGGTGCAGGCTGTACAGGTATTGGGGAGGAGTTGTCCCCCACTCCACACTTCATCCTTTCTCTTCCTCTCTTCCTCTCTCTCTCTCTGCCGCAGTAGGCTCAAGACAGATGGAGCAGTACATGACAAAACAGCCTAATTAAGAGAGTGGTGGACCTCCGAATTCCCATACGTGGAAACCCTTTTCAGAACCGTGACAGAACAAGTTGGCAGCGGGGAAAGACGAAAAAAACATTTTTCAATTTGCATCACTCGTCTTTGTCCTCAGTGTGCTTGGCTTTAATGTAACCTAGAGGCCTTGAAAAACAGAGCTTGTAACAAACAGACCATTAAAACATGTGCTTTCTATGGGACAGCGACTCAGGTCAATGAAGGACGGCAACATTAAAAACTAATGAGCAACATGGTTGCATGTATCTACAAACACTTGTGATTATTTAGATATGGATCAAAAAGCTGGTGAATGAATGAAAATGTAATGTTAAGAAAACATGGGGGGGGGGGCGCAACTTCCTTTTTTTAGTTGTTGAATTAAACAGCTCCTACAGATGGCTAACATTTCATTAAGTAATCAAGTAATAAGGTAGGTGTAAAATAACACCCCATTTAAAATTCTGTGTATCATTTATGTAAATTCTTTGAGGAAAAATGTGTAATTTTGTTACTGTGCCTTGTTTTGGTCAGACACAACAATACCTGAAACAAAATGCCAATTTAATTGATCATGAAAATACTCAGCTGATGAATCTTTAATGATAATTAGTTGTAGCCCTAGAAGATTGTGCGTTCAATAAAAATGTGAAGTGAAAATATGGAAAGAATAAGTCTTTTATAGAACTGCATTTCGCTTAATTTTAATGCGCATGGCAAAAGTAAGGAACTTAAAGGCTTATTAAGCTCTTTCTTATGGCAAGAAGAACAGTTTGATCGCCTAGCCCAGTAGTATCTTCAGTGTTAATACATGAAAAGATTTGCTGTCAAGTTAGAGCAACACATCCTGTTGCATGAAATTCTGTATTAGTGTCACAGCTCTAACAACTGGGAAATTGTTGTAAGGAGGTGCTTTATGAAGCTGGCACTTAAAACTGTCTTGTGTTCAGTATACTTATGACCATTTAAAAAAAATATATCTACTGGAAACAAAGAAGATTGTCAAAATCCTTAGCAAAGTAGTTTTATGGATGACAATCAATTAGTTGGTCCTTCATAAAACTTCAAAGGAGGATTTAATAATGCCATGAATTGTTAGGAATTGGAATAACATTTACAGATCATAGTATTTCTTATTAATGTTAGACATAATCATAATAACAATAGTCTTAATGTCACTGTGTCTCTTTTTGCTTAATGTGTGGGAAGACTGGATGACATTGCTCAGCTGTGCCGGGAGCTGTCAATCATTGTAAGCAACGCTGCTGTGGAGTAAATGTGAAAGGCTCACAGAGTGCTCTCACTTGCACACATGTGGCCGCAAAGACCAGTGAGTGACACCGAGGGATAATATGCTCCTGTGTAGATGTACATGCTTCAGGCCAGAGTGAGCTGCAGCAAGCAGATGCCTTTTATACACTGTACAGCACATCACTCACACGGATGCTTTTTATTCATGGCGTATGCATGAGAAATGCTGTAAAAGCACTGCTGTTCTGTCATTGTAATGATACCAGACAAAGTGTGGTTGGTCTAAGCAGGCATTGTGAATTAAACATTAAGGATGAAGATATGTCTTGTGCTTTAATATTACAGTCCCTGCAGATATGATCGCTGCAGTTTTCAGAGGGAACTCCATTTCCGGAATTCAATTTCTGGAAATGGAGTTCCATTTGTCCTTTCTTGCTGTGTTCTGTGTTGAGTTCTTGCTGTCAAACTGTGCCTGATATCCTCATCTTAGGTGTTTATTGGAGCTGAAGCAGATGGTATATTTTTGAAAATGTCACAAAAGCTGGAGCAATTTCATGTGACGTGGGTAATTTAGGCATTTAGACAGTGACAAATGCAAATCATAAAATCGAAAGTACTGCTACTGCTACTTTAGTGAACCGTGGAGAATGTGTAGGCGCTTTCTGACCAGAGGAACCTTTTCTTAGTTTTTATAACCTTATTGCATGTTGACTTCATGTATAAAGGACACAGTGACCCCAGGGGCACTGAGTTAAAGCTTTTAGCCTCATTAAATTACAGAGGAATACTGATAAAAGTAAAGACAGGTACTGTAATTGATAATGTTTAGTAATATATCCTAACTATACCTATTCCAGGATGTCACTGTGAGACCCTGCACATGAGAATGTAAAAAGAGCTATGCCAGCCTCCAGGGTTATAGGTCCTCAATGAAAAATAAAGTTAGATAGCGCTGATACTCTGAGTTAAGTCATTTGGACCTCCCGGGTGAATCATTGGGTACAGTCACCTCAGCAAATACTGTTTTTTTTTTTCCTTGGTCTTCAGCTTTGTCATTTCCGGGGATTACTGAATCCTCCAGTGTCCTCAGACTGACCAACAATTACATTTCCCCTTTCTTTAATCTAGAAAACAATGACCTGAGTCAGTAATTAAAATCTTTGTTACAAATTTTTTGTAGTCAAATGAGAATAAAGCAATATTCCATGTGAATCTATTTCTGACTAACTGATTAAGGGGAAACTTTTGCTAAAGTATGTCAAATGTCTCAATATTCAAAACTCATATTCCTTCACACAGGGAAACTTCTGTATTAGTTACATACTGTAGTTTCCATGGAGATGTGTCAACATTTGCTATAAGAACTGAATGAGAACAGGCGTAATGCCAAACCTAAGCCTCCTACACCAGGTTTTTTTTCTTTATCAGCTATAACTGGCCACTTCATTAGGTACACCTATTCAACAGCTTGTTCCAGCAAATAACTAATCAGCCAATCAAATGGCTGCAGTTCATTATATTTATGCATGTACATGTGGTCCAGATGGTCTGCTGCAGTTCAAAACAAGTAACAGAATGACAAAGAAAGAGAAAGGTGATTTAACTGGTGGTTGTTGGTGCGAGGCAGACTGGTCTGAGTATGTCAGAAACAGCTACTGAGATTATACCAGAGTATATTTTTACATTATATAAAAGTGTCACATTATAATACATGTTATAACACATGTTAAGCACACTTTGGGCACCTTAGAAAATATTGAGCATTGTTTTCACACAAAGCCTGTCTGAGTATTATTGCCAACCATGTCAACCCCTTTATGGCCATAGTGTACCAATCTTCTGGTGGTAGCTTCTAGCAGGATATCACTCCATGTCACAAAGCTCAGATCATCTCAAGCTGATTTCTTGAAATGAAAGGACTGTTTACCAGATCTCAATCCAGTAGAGCTCCTTTGGGATGTGGCGGTACAAGCGATTCGCTTTATGAATATACAGCTGGAGTCCAATCAAATACTGGCAAGGCATACAGAAAGTGGCTGGTGCAGTTTTGTATTGCTTAAATGATGGATTAGTACTTTACGTGAAAGCCATTCAGTCACTTATGTTATCTCACATGGCTATCTTAATGTGTTATTTATTTAATGTTGTTATATTTATAGCATACCTCAGACTAAAAGGGAGACTGTACCAGTGAATCTGACCTAATATAATGAGTTCATTAAATGAATAATTTATATAATTTCTTCATTCATGTGGATAACTTTTTACATTCCCAATATACTGCATGTCTGTATGTATAAGAAAGTATTCAGAAACACAGATGAACGCTGAAAGAACAGTATGTTTCAGTTCCAAATAAGACCATATCTTTTGTGGCAAATCAAAGTAGTGTGGGAGGCTTTACAAGCTGCTGCACAGTGAGCAGTTATGGACTTTAAGCTCCCTATTTGGCGTTTTCGTCCGTTTAAGGGTGTAGGGAAGAGACAGAGGCTGTGTCCAGGGTGTGTGGCATCACTACAACATCAGCCAGTGTCTGCCTGCTGAGGAGAGAACAGCAGCAGTGGGAGGGAGTGGGCGGATATCAAAAGGTGAAATGCAGACTCTGCTGCAAAGCTACATCCAGCTGAATACGATTTTATCTCACTTGCAAGCTTTAACACTCTTTACACTTATATAATGTTCACTGTTGTCCTCACATGTATGAGTAAAAGCACAATACTTTTATTTGCCGTATCGGTAAGAATGCAGGATTTAGTTTGGTTATATTTTTTTCAAGTAATTTTTTATTTGTCTACAACTTACTGGTGTAGAATTTAACTTACTCTTACAATTTTCTTCTTCATGGTGAAAATTCAAATATTGCCAGGATATGAAAACTTGAAAAAAAAAAAAATCTCCTCACACAAAAAAAATATTTTTAAGGTTTGGTTTGTGTCAGCAGATAAACTTAGAAGTTAGTAAGGTCATATGACAGCTTGTATAATATCTAAGTATTTGTCCTTTCACATGATTTACAAACCTGTATCTGACCAAATGTCAAATATCGTCTAGAAGTACTTTTTCAGGACTTTATGTTACAGTAATATTGACCTTTGACATCTTTAATATGCTAGAAAAAAAGTATATAGCCATCTTATAATAATAATAATAATAGCACGGAGCAGAATTTGGGCTTGTTCAGGTAATTTTAAGGTTAACCCTGGGTTTTCTGCATCACAAAGGCAATTAGCTTCCTGGTACATCACCATGGTAACTTGATGAAGACCTAACCAACACACATTCATACAGCACTTTTGGTGCTTTGGCCACCAAATATCTTGCCCCTCGCCTACAGACTCTTCATATTCGGATGAAGCTATCAATTAATCTAGAGCTCTTAGTGTGAAATCGTTACAGGTTTATGTATATCAATTTATGTTTTCTGAAATGATATGTACCACTAGCTTTCAATATGGCTGTAATTAAACCACTATTTAAAAAGCCTTGTTGACCAATTTTCAACCTTCCACTTATTTTAAAAAAAATCTTGAAGGAGTAGTTGTAAAACAGTTCAGGTGATCTATATTTTTATACAACAATTGGAACACATAGTAGGTATTAAAGGAACTGTGCTGCAAGGGTTTGAATCATATCTATGATACATTGCCTTCTGGGAAGGTGGCATCCTATAATGGTACCATACATTCACAAATGTTTGTAGAAGCATGCTTAGGTGCTCGATTTTTTACACCTGTGGCTTTAGAAGTGATTGGAACACCTTAATTCAATGATCTGGATGGGTGAGTGAATACTTTTGGTAATATAGTTTATGATTTAATGTAGGGTCTTTACATTACAATATAAAGTGCCTTGAAAAGACTGTTGTTGTGATTTGGTGCCGTATAAATAAAATTGAATTGAACTGAACTGAATTCATTTTAAAGGAAGCAAATGTCTTTGCTGTGGCCCTTTCAGACACATTCAGAAGAAGGATGGCTTGAGAGAGGACCTAAAGCAGTTTGTTTCACACAGTAGATGAACTGAGGGCCAGTACCATGGCCTCGTGCTAGATAAAAAATGATTGTGTTAACAACAGAGTACAAGTTCATGTAGTAGAAGACAAAACTACAAGGCTGTAAATACGCCTTGAGGTGCCTATTGTTGTGATTTGGCGCCATATAAATAAAACTGAATTGAACTAATTGAACATAATAGGTAGACTTTAAGCTTTAGCTTAAGCTTTTTAAACCAGATTTAAACACCAGTATTTTATGTTATGCTAAAATGACCCATTTTTAGCATATAAAAAAGAAAAGCATCCTCCAAATCTGTAGTCTTTTTTAGACCAACTGCCCTGCTTATCTTTTGCTAGTATTTTAACTCATAGCCAATAAGTGATATCAGAAACTCTGAATTCCATGACCTGCTAAGTTGTCCAGCTATCATCAGTGTTCATGCAGTTTTATTAGTCTTTACAAATAAGCTTCTAATTAAACCCCTCTGTGAAACTCTTCCATGCATGAATCATTAACCTGCCTTACCAAAGAAACAAAAGAATAAAATAAATGCAAGTAAAAAACTGTAACTGAGGCCCAAATTTATTGGAATTTGCTTGTACTACACAGTATAGATGCCGCATGCTTTAGTGATGATCTCCTGTTTATATGAGTCACAATCAGCCAAATTAAGGATAAAGAATCCCTGCATGGCAACATGAATATCATGATATTTGAAGTACACATTCAGAAGATACAACACATCTGTTTGCCCCCACAGTGTAAACTGCAAACCTAATCTGCATTTCCCTGTACAGTCACCCCAGGATTTAGATTTTATAAACTCTCTTGAGGTTGTTTGATTGCTCTGTAATCAGCAGTTTAGAGACTAATCTTTCAACCCAGATTAGTCTATCCAGGGATCAAATAATTCATTTCAAGTAGAGTCAATTCATAAATCAGTTTCCTGAGTGATGCAGAATTAAAAAAAAAAAAAGAACTATCAAGAAGCTATTAGAGTTTTCTCTTTCATTGAGGAGTGGTTAATTACAACGTCAGTGTAATGATATAAAAGTACTTTAAGTTATTTTTACTATATATATATATAGAAACTTCCAGGGTTATTTTTTTTATGTCCAGTATAACACTGATGTTTTATGTCCACAATAAAAATGCTTAATAGTCCACAAACTAAAGGCAGGCACAAATTAGAGAAAGGGCATATACTGTCACTCCAAACAAACGTTTTCACAGCCTTATCCTGCGTTTATCAAGACTTGGCAGATTGCTTGTTTTGCCTGAGAACAGACTGGCAACATCCTGAATATTTTTGAAAAACTTGTCCTTTGGGAGCTATTTGTGAATGAGCCTAAAATGTGAAAGCAGCCTTCCTGTAGTTCTAAAAATGTAGAAGAAAAATGTGCACCAACAAAAGTTTTGTGTTAAATTCATTCCAAGTGACTTTCAGCTCTACTAAACTCTAATCTTCATACATAAAGTGGGTAGCCTATTGAAGATTTCCAGGCAGACTGGGAGGCCAGTGACATGTGCCACCAATCTGTGAAGGTAGTACAGTCAAGTTAAGGGAGTTCACATATCGCATAACAACTTGGTGTAGTCAGACAACACAAACACACTGTCTGCCCAAGGAGGCTTGTGTCATCCAATGTTTGCATCAGACTGCTCTGCAAGTTTTACTAATACATACTGTAGTGCCCAGTGCACTGTTTTCTTTGTGCGGGGGAGGTGACATCAAGGCTGGGGATGCCGGCAGGCTCAAAAAACTGGTAAAGGAAAAAAAAAAGTAGCTGTGTCATAGGGCTGACTCTAGATAGCCTACAGCCAGTAGCAAGGAGGAGGATGAGTTCCTCAGGTTTATCTCGGACAATACCACCCACTCACCATACAAGGAGCTGATGCAGCACTGGAGCACCTTTAGCCTCCAGCTCTTTTGCCTCAGGTGAACGATGGAGTGTTTCAAGTGCTCATTTGATGACCACGCAATGCAGATTTTACAATAGCATCAATTTCAGGCACTAATTGAGTCCTGAAGCTTGGCCAAAAGCTAAACTCTTGGTGCTTATCTGCAAATTTTTACTCTGTATGTTCTGTATTCTGTATTTTTTTTCCTTGTTTGTTATTCTCTGTCTCAACACATACTAACATTTCTACACAGATTCTATCTTTAGATCTGCAGAACCCCTAGTAAATTTTTCCAGAAAGAATAAGTCAGGGCAGGAGGTAAATGAGCAATGTGGAGAAAACCAGCTGATTTATAGTCATGGTATTTATAGTCATGGTATGAATGTCACTGAAACTGTTTTAATGTAATCAAAAATCAAAGATCCAAATAAAAAATAGGGTGTCAGTTTTGCATAGCTGACATACAGAGTACGAATGCTTAGAGTAGTCATTGATTATTTTTTATCCTCAATAGGATAGTAGGTTCTAAAAAATGCAAATACTCCCTCTTGGCTCTTTAAGAGCTTACAAGTCTGTGAAACATTGATGAGAGCTTTCCTGATTCACAGCTTATGCAACAGCTACTGTGCTACATGATCAACAGGCAATTTCCTCTGTGCTTCTGTCAGCACCTGATGCAGCCTCTATTATCTTTTGTTTTTGTTTTTGTTTTTTTCTTTTTGAAAAAGATGCCACACATTGAGGGGGAAGATATTGGGGCCAGTGTGTAAGAGAATAACGGAGAGGGAATGCCTCTGTGTTTTCTCTGCTCTCTGGGAAAGCATTGTGTTGCTGGTTAAAGCTCTGCTGCTATGCTGCAGTCAGCGCCCGGCCAGCATTTTTCCCAAGATGGTTGCATAACTTGGAATAAATGAGGCCTTCCTCCTCCACACCAATGCACAGCTAGCTAATGCCACAGGGAGAAACAAGGAGCAACAAGCAGCCAAACTGTAGAGTATGATTCATGGGTGAAATATAATGTCACTAATACTTTACTAATCACTGCTGAGCAAGAATATCTGTTGTAAATCAATCCCAAATGTCCCTTAACCCAGACCCTCAAATCAGCAACTGGCCTCATATATGACAACATTTTTCTTAAGGTTGACAGTAATACATAAAATAAGCAAAGAACTAAAAGGAATAGCATGTCTTTGATCACATGTAACACTTTACCAGTGGTGGTTTAATTGGGGAAAAAGAGGACTAAATGGAGCACTAGAGTTACTAACAAAAAAGAACAAAAACAAAAAAATGTTCAACTACCAACTGTCCTCTTTTCCTCGGACACGTCCACTTTTCACGTTCTCTCCGGGGCATCCAGGGGGATTTTTTAGATGGATGAAAATGTCTGGGTTTTCCTATAGGCCTACAGAGGACCCATATGTGTGACGTCATCCCCGAACTGCTGCTTTGTGAGTGGTTGTTCTGCGCTCACAGACGGGACAGAGTGCGCAGCAGCCAAAAGATGCCAAAAGATGCTAAAGTCCAAGTGAATCTTTTCAGACGAACGGCAAAAGAAATTTCCCTCGTACCATCCCAGTCGGAATAAATGGGAGGCAGAGTGCAATGTGTGCAAAGCTGGCACATACGTTTGTCTGTCTAACAAAGGTGCCGGAGATCTTGTTGCTCACATGGACACAGAAAAACATAAATTGCGAGGCAAAGATTCATCTAGTAAGTTGACTGAGTTCTTTGTTCTTTGTTACACCTGGGAAAAACAAGGATGCTGTTGTTTTTTTATTATTATTAGTCCTTTATTTATCCAGGTAAAAATCTCATTGAGATTAAAAATCTAATTTCCAAGAAAAACCTGTCATCATGGCAACAAAAGTCAAACGTTGTACCTGCAGCAGAAGGTGCACTGGCATTTAATACTGTGAAGCATCACAATAGCTACAGATCCATGGAGTTCCAGACTTTAACACAGCTAAAAAGTTCAGCAGTGCCCGCACCAAGACTGAAGCTATTTTTAATGGTGTGATAGCGCCACATTGAGTGGAAGTCACTCCTGAAGCTCTTAATGAAATCCAGTACTGTGGCATTTCTCAGACGGAAGTGACCATGGAGCAGAGAAAATATTCCCAATCATACTTTGACTGGAAGAATGGTGGCATGCAAACAAAATTAATTGAGGTTAGAAACGCCAAACGAGACAGCAGAAACCATTGCACAATACCTCACTGGTACCTCACTGGTAATTTTTCTTATACAGATGAGGCATTATTTCTGTAACATTATTTAATTCCAGAGATTTTTAAGTAATTTTTTTGCACTTGTTGACTTGTAAAAGCCTATATGACATTTTTTATTTCACCATTCATTAACCGCACAGAGAAGGCATCGTTTAAATATGTTAAAATTTTCTTTAAGCAAACAGTATTATTAAAATTCTTCATGACTGGGCCAAGTGTCCTCTTTTTTGGAAATCAAAATATGGTCACCCTAAACTATGTAAAACACTGACATGTCACCTTA
>VUQG01014256.1:28823-79045 GCA_015106755.1 Etia nguti | reverse complement strand
ACTCCCTGTGCTTTTTCACTTTCAATCACCTCAATGTTTCTGATACATAAAATCATTAATGAGAGTGGAGTGCTGAGAGAGAATTTCAGATTTTCAGATCTGTTAGGTTAGTTTGACATTATAATCATTTAGCACTGCTGGTGATGTCGAGACAGATACTTTTTGTGACTGCTTATCCAACTTTTTCTTTCAGTATGTTGCACTTGTGTCCATTACTTTTCCCCAGACATTAGCTTTCTTTGAAGACAAATAAGGGGGAATATATATATTTTTTTAGATTTTACAGCAATACAAAAGCCAAACCATGTTAAATACAGAAGCTGTCTGTCAAATAGCTGACTAGAAACTACAAGATTCATGGTTCTCTACTGGACGTAGGAAGAAATTTCATCACCCGGCAAATGTGAATAAGAGGCAACCTCAGGCATTTTTTATTGTACAGAGGGCTAAACAGGGCAGAGCCTTAAAATTTGAACCATAATGCAGTCCCAAAAGTGCTGCTGAAAATAGGTGTTACAAAATACTCCCAGCAACTGACTGCAAATAAATTCATTGCAATTTGATGGCTGAGAGTGTATCTTTGTGTCCAACAGGTGACTGTGGATGTAGTGAGGTGGTGGCAGCGGAGGTTGTCAAATCAAATTACGGACTCTAAAATTGGATTGGAAAAACTAACCCGAACACCAATTCTCAGCAGAGGTGAAATTCCAGCTCCTCGAAAAAAATACTAAGAGACCAATGCATATCTAATGACTAATGCATAATGTATATTATAGTCCAATCAAGTGCTCACGCTTATTAAGACTCAACTGCTTAATCAAAGTGCAGAAAATACTGCTTTCTCTACAGAATTTTTAAATAAAAAGGCATTTCCTTATAAAAATGTGTCAATTTTTAACCGATGAAGGAAAACAGGTTCGTTATTCATTACAAACCACATGAAACTGTCACTACAAAGCAAAGCAAAAACAGTCAAACTGCAACACTCTTATGTAGCGATGCTGCCTAGATTTTTCCTTTCAGTAAACAGCTTCTTTTATATGTTATATGTAAGACTACGAAGTGAGTGTTGATCATGCGCTGACCCATAAGAACATAAGAATCACAGTTCAATATTTTCCTTCTAGCTATGAATTACATTACTATTATTATACCATTCCGAGCACACTAGTGAGAGCAAAGACTCAACAAAAGCTGCTATTGTTGCTAATATGTTTGTAATAAAAATGATAAAACCCATGCTTTAATTCGCTCATCCCAACAAGTCATCCACACTGAGAGTAACTGGATAATACTGCTGACATAATAAACCAACAAATTACTGCTGCTCTCTCATGACTCCAACAAGCTTTGCTCAGCAAGTACAGCTAAATGCCTAATTTCAATTCCCCAAATGAGTTTCATCGCTGGATTTGAAATGGCTCAATGCTGCTGTTGTGTCTTTTAAGAAAATATTGCATGATTAGACTGTGCTATGAAGCAAAGATGCCACACTAGCGCACATCGGGGGGGTTGAAGAGCCATAAACATGCAATATGACAAGTGGCAATGACTGAGAAACAGAAACAGACGTGTTGATGCACAGTGGACATCAGCATTTATCTCACTAAAAGAGGTCTTTCTGAAGACTTCAGTGATAGGCATATTACTTATAGTAAACAACTTCAATGTCTACTTCCTTATCTTGAGCTATTTTTATACAAATAGAGCAGAGGCCCTTGTGTTTGTGTCAATGTTGTCAAGGAGGAACATCCGTTCCTGGACAGGAGCATGGCTCTTCCCCTCCTTATCGGGTTGAGAGAGGTGACAGACAAGAACAGATTACTCCGACATCTTGGGGTGGGGTAAGAGGGATGGGAGATAAAAAGCATGAAAGAGAGAAAAAGAGAGATCACAAAGAGAGTTGAAACCTGACCACATCAATATTATCAAGGCATTCTCAATAATGCGATGGGGACTGGGACTGGGGACTCTATCGGACATGCTTGTAAAGTATCATGTGTCTCTAAAGCTGATGCTTGGTAAGGAAATCAATGAGGACTCTCTTCCACACTTTCTTTTGAGGTTCCTGAAATTTATCATTCACTGGTTTGCATTGACGGATGAAATTGTGCAAAAGCTCCAAACTCACAGTGCAGCTTCCTGCAGTGTTTTCCCACACACACATATGATTCTGAACATTTTGGTTGGTCAAAATATGAAGTTTTATGCTGCGATGATATTGGTGGATACATCTGTACACCACCAAGCAAAACAAGGTTCAACTTGAAGACCTGCGCAATCAGTTCTGTTGCTGAATCTTTGCTACATCGGCTTCAGCCCTGGTAAGCAACAGCAGGCAAATGATTTAGTTGTTGCTTCCTCCCAATGCTTTTGGGATCTGCCTCTTCTCCCATACAATCCCTTGAGTGCTAGCTCCTTAATTACTGTAACAAAAAATAATATCTGTGTCCAATAAATATCAGACTTCTGAGGAGCCTGAAACAAATCCGAAACCACAATGCTGGCAAACATTTCCAAACACAGCTGCAGAACAACTCCATATCAAAGTTACCCAGGTCTGCTGCAGTAATGGTCCACTTGTCCAGTTCTTATTGAAACTAACATTTTTTTCTAAAAACTTATATAAAGGAAAAATTAAAAGCACTAGACAAAAAGTTTGGGCAAATTATATATTTTAGCTGGGAAGTGGCCCTGGATTGGGGTAGAAAGTGGATGAACGGATGGATTTATGGATGGCTGGGAATAAATACAACAATCCGGTAAACTAAGTTTTTTCCCCCTCCTCCTCTGGCATATACCACTCAGAATAAGTTATTCTTTGGCAAAACATCAAATGCATTGTCTTACTTCGGAAGTTAACGCACAATCGATTATTCAGAAACTCTTTAATCATCACAACTGAAAACATCCTTAGCTGAAATATTGCTGGAGGCAGAAGAAATGCTGCAGACCTGACAGGATGCAGGAGTAAACTGAACGTAGGACTGACTTTAATGATGAAACAAAAACAGCTGCTACTAATCTGTAGGAATGATGAGCTCTGAAAGACAGGAAGTCACTTTAATGAACATATCTACCGAGAAAGTCGATATCGTTCTGTCCACACTGACAACAGTGAGGATTTGCCCAATTACAGAGAAGCAGATTATTTTCCTGTATTTCTGTCACACCTGGGAAAAAACGCAAGACAGCTGGGAAATCTGTGAGACTAACATTAGGAATGGAAGTAGGGCTGTGTCTTCTTTTCCATTTCTTGGCCTATTAATTTGAACATGCACAATGAATCACTGACGCGATATATAATGTAAAACTCTATTGCTAGCTTATTAATTTAAACATGAACAATGAACCAGTGAAGCACTACATTAAACTGTATAAAGGCTGACGCATGGCATAAGCAATGTTTGTGAGGTGCATTTCATTCCAGATACCTATCTGGCATTTAGACGGCACCCGTTAAAAAACACCAAGTCCTAGATCTCATTACTGAGTGGAAGAAATGGGTTCTCATTTTAATGTGCAAATGATGTACGGCACCTATTCCAGTGTCCTGGAGGGGTATGAGCGACAGCGGTAGAGACTATGAATCTGGAATATTTTAAGCTGGCCGAGCTGTCACGTCATTAAATACTGATTTGCAAGTAGGTAATCTAATGGTACAGATGTGAAGAAACGCAGTAATACAAGAACATCAATCTCAAGGAGGGAGATGTAATAGGCACTTTGCTCATTTCAAGTTGTGCGAAAGAAAAATGTGAAAATGGTATTAAATCCTCCGGGATCTGTGCCACCAATTTAAGTGCTTAAATAACAAACTACTTGAACCAGATGAACTATGCTTCACCCTACATGCATTTTCTCTACGCACAATGAGGGTTCATTACAACATCTTTTTACTTTTGTTCTCATATTTCCACAAATAGTGGGGAGGGCATATAATTATTTCCTCTTTTTAATTTAAGTATATAGGCAATTTTGCATGGAATGAAGCCTTGACATGATGTGTTTGCATTTGCCCAGTTAAAGTTACCATCTTATGGAGTTAAGACTGTTGCAAGTAGCGTTTCACTTTTGGCAGAGATTAATGTGAGCTTCTCTGTACAACTCTCTGTTTTAATAAAGAAGCAGAGCACCACTTTGAGCTCACACTCGTGAATCAACCATGGCGTCTAATGGTGAACTCACGGTGTCACAGCTCTACTGTTGTCACAGTGCCAGATTTTGATATCTAGGACACCAACTTATACTTAGGCCATTTTTGATAGCACATGAGGAAGGACAAAAATTAAGAGGTATTATTTATTCATTCTTTTTAACAATTAGAACAATCAAACAATAACATCAGTGCATCAACGGTGGCACTATTTTTAGGTCATCTGATGCTGGGCAAAGAATAAAGAAAGACACTCATAACTAAGCCATCTACAGCATTATTATTATTAGCAATATTTTAAGTTTCTCTTTGGCAGTGCATAACACAACAAAAAAGGACAGTGTTTTAGGCTGTCTGAGGTAGTGCTGCTCTTATGACTTGGCACTACAGTTGCTGAGCAAACAGAGTTGATATGGTACACACTGTACACATCTACTTACTGGTTCTTTAATCTGGGACTTTAAGAGAAACACTTTTTGGAAACAAATAATTATGTTATCCTGTTAAATTATGATAATGCCCTATTTATAAGCTTAGACAAGTCACCGCTTACTTGCCTCCAAGCTATACAAAATGCTGCTGCTGCCCAACTATCAACACCTCTATTTTATATTCTTCACACTGGCACCCAGTAGATTTTAGGATTTACTTTACAATTCTTGTACTTAAATACAGAGTACCACAGGGACAAGTTCCAAATTATTTATCTCAGCTTCCTATTAAACACACTCCTGCCCGCAGCCGTGGATCCCAGGCTCAGAACTTGTTGGTTGTGACAGGGGGGGCTTTTCGTCTGTGGGACAGAGTTTACTCTAACTTTGGTTAGCCGACTCTGTGGACTCCTTAAAAAAGCAGTTTGCAGCTTTCACATTTAATGAGGTCTTTTTTTGAAATACTTGTCGAGTCACTATTTTCAGTCATCTTCTTTCCTTTAGTGTATTTTTATGGGGTTTTGTATTCCTGCTAACTTTTTTTTTAGCTTTCCATTTTATTTCTAATATTCTTATTTGTTTTTATTATTTTGGTTGTTCATCACTTTTTAACAATATATCTCTTCAAAGTGCTTTGTAAATAATCTTTACTTACTGATTAATGTTACAGATGGACAAGACTACCTCCAACATTAGTGTTATTGTTTTATTAATTAGCCACAGCCGCTAGCTGCTACCTTTATGATAACTAAACAGATGGCTAATGTAACATTCTGTATGTCTGGCATAAACGAGTATTTGTCCCCTTGTTCAATATACGCCGGAATGCAAAGTTAGAACCACTAAATTCAAGCAACATGTTTTGCATGTCACCAGAGTCCACAGATTTCCTTTGAAAGCGACATAAAGGGTCCAGGCAGTTTAGAGTTCTTGGAGTAGCTGGGAAACAGGATGTTGTTCCGGTTGACCATACTCAGTGACACTGTGGCCTGGTCTGTGTCTGTTTTTCTTTTGTTTTTGTTTTTCCTGAGAGTCTGTGTTTGGGTGTCTAGTGGCTTAAAAGCCAAACACTTCTGGTAAAAATCATCAGGGTGACAGAGATGAATGTGACACATACTGTAAGGTACCAATGAGAGCACTCACAGATCATCTACTCCTAAACAGTGCCTCTGGTCAGATCAGAAATGCCCCACCCTGACTCTGTAACAGTGCTTTCTTGATTCTTTTTATTTACATTTTTTAAAAAAATCTTTTTTAAGTATGCACTGAAAATACCAATACTTTTAATCAGATTTTAGATGTGTTTTTTTTTTTTGGCATGACGATAGCTGGGACAGGCTTCGATGACTTAAGTTAATAAGCGGTAAAGAAAAACAGATGAATGAATGGTAACAATTAAAAACTATTACAATGTTTGCTTGCCTGATTACAATGGGAAAATAAGTGAGCCCTTTTGTGAGATGTAATTGGGGGGAAAGTCCTGGAGCATTTTCATGACAGCTTAGTACAAGGCGTACATGTCGTTATATATTAAAAATGTAAATTCAAGCGGTGTTTAACTTTCCTGTGACCTAATCCACTGCTACTTCACATTACTGTGCTAAAGCAGAAATGTCAATGCAATTAATTTATATATTATTATGGACATTGATGAAATAAGACACCCAGATTCATGTACATTTTAAATGAACTCTATCATTCATTAATAATTGTGTCAGAATGTTACTTATGAGCAATTTGTATAACTTTGATCGCTCCTGCAGAGGGCTGTTTGTTCACCCGAAAACTGAAACCAATCACGTACATGGAGAAACAAGAGTAACAGAAGTTTGTCAAAGATAAAAACAAGTTGAGCTTCATCTAAACTTAACATCAAAGGTAAGTCCATAAGGTAAGACAGCTGAAATAAAACACCACTTTAAACAAAAACTGAATAGTGCAACAGAGCTTTAATTTATACCACAGAGAAAACATTAAACACTACAGCATCTTACTGTCTCGCACTGGTTCACAGACAGACCAAGGGAGAACAGACCCATTAATGAGTTTTTCTCTGCAGAGTAATGCACCCATTTCAGGAAAAATGGCCAGACAAGAAATTAGGAGCTTAGAATAGGTAGCTAAGCATCACTCTCATTACTATGTCCTTAAAATGAGGACTGACCATTTCTGAAATTGTTTCTGATTTCATCTAGGTATTTTGTTACAGTATCAGCCATTATATGCAACCTTTACAAAGCAAAGGATCTAACAGGTCCTAAAGTTGGTTGATTAAAGCCAAAAACAATGTAAAAGTATTGAACACTTAAGTGCTCTGAGAATACAGCTATTATGATCTGGCACCATATAAATAAAATTAGGCTGAAATTGAATTCAACTTTTCAGTTAAAATTTCTGAAGTTTAAATTTTAAGTGCATAGCTTAACATTAAATATTTGTAGAGATGGCCTCTGGTTCAGAAAAGGCAGGCCTTGGCTCTCCACCCTTAAACTAAAATGACATCTGAACATTGCTAAGGCAACAATCTACTCTTGTAAAGGGAGGCTAACCCACTCTCTGACACCCCCTCCCAGCTCTCTCCGTTTGCCATGACCAACTAGCTGACATAAAAAAAAATTGTAGGTGCTGTTAAGACATAAGGAAAGCCACTAATCAGCGTATGAAAATACTGATGTTAAAATGCAATCATGCAAACCAATTGTCAGAATTTAAATTGTGGAAAGGAAATGTTTCAAATGTCTTTCACATACTGCATATCTATATTTTGAAATTCTACAACTTCAAGAAACATTAACATTAATTTAAAAAAAAAATGCTACACGTCACTTTCTGAGTTGGCCTAGTTCCCTATAATATGTATGAAGTTGTCTCTAATGACTAAACCACGATGCCAAATCAAAAGAAAGCAAAAACCAAGGATCAGTGAAAAATGCTGCCAACTGAGGATGGATCAGATGGCAACTTGGACAAGAGGGGAAGAAAAAAAATGGAAAGCCTCCAGTTTTAGGGGAAAAACAATGCATAAGATCCCAATTGTACTACAGCCTGTAGTTCAAAGCTGGTTACATCTGATGAGAAACTGAACAGCTGTGCAGTATAATTGATCCCACATGTGATGTCAAGCACACAGTCTAAGGCAAAAAAACATCTCTCTGTGCTCAGTTATTGGAGGTTAGTACTACTGCAGACAACAGGCAGTAGTAAGCCTGGCATTCCTGGATGTACTATGAAACCTATTGACATGTAACTTGATAACCCTCTTGGTGATTAAATTAAAAATTTGAACCTCTTCCCTCTACTCACTGCACAAGAAGAGTATTGGAAGATATTATTTTGAAAATTAAATTGCTAAAACAGTGCTACAATCAGTACAATGGCCTCTGTCATGGCCTTCTGAGACTTTTATTTCAGAATGCAAACGCTTTCGCCTCTTTGCATATATTTGCCATTCAGTGCCCTTTAATAACCTTGTAAACATCATCTCAACACAGAAGAGGGTTAAAAAGGAAGAACGTACTTGATAATGGTTTACTGCCCTTCAAATAAGGCTTTCCCCTCTCACTAACCTCGATTTATCTTTACTGCACAGACACACAATTAGCTATGGATCTTATTTATTGTTATGAAACAGAAGCTTAAAGGTAACAACTCCCCCTTCTTTAAGGTAAACTGTAGCATGACAGCAGAGGAAAACTTAAAACAAAGGTAGTGTCAAGAGAAATCTGCAGCCTTTTTTCCACCCTCAAGTTTCACAGGCAGAAATCTCAAGAGTGACCAAGTGTGAAGTTCAGAGGGCCTTATTAATCTCCTCAGTTCTGTCAGTGCTCATGTCTTTCATCATCCCAAGAGGATACGCAGGAGAAAATGATACCCTAAGTAAAGATTTATGTGAGTATTTATATAGAGCAAACATATAGTATATATTAATACATTTGAAAAGCTTAAAGAAAATTTGATAACATGCCAGGCAGCCAGAGGTAGACCTCGATCAGAGGATGTGAGTTAGGGAAAAGATTGTGGTACAGATGAAACATTAAAACCAAACCTATAAAACATGTCTTCTCACGGTAGTACAGTTTTAATAGATGAATATTAAAACATAACACACTGTGATACATTAAGTGAATGCAGTGACTGGCTATCTAAACACCTCAAAGTTTTTGGGACTGATACTTTGCAGTCAGCATGTGCCCAATTTGAAGCCTTTAGTTCGCTGTTTAAAAAGTAGTCATTATACAGCCAAACCCTCGTTTAGTACAAGAGACATAAATTGAATGTAGTTATTGATGCCTGAAGGACAGCTTGACAACTTTGAGAAAGAAAATCAAGTTGAAGCGCTTGATATAATCCATTTTCTTTCTTCTTTGAAGTTTAAACTGTCAGAACTAGAGACCAGGGCCTGAGAAAAAAAACCACACACAAAAAAGTTGTGTGACTGTCATTCTTTGTTGTGGTAACAGTGCTTTAGGTCCCCATTGCTTGTTATACCATTCTTGGAAAGAAAATGTGTTTGATGGTCATGGTTAATCAACAGCTGGAACAGTCCTGAAGCAAACTGTAAAACAATTGCAAGCCTCTGACAGACAGTGTTTGTCTCCATCAGTTCAAAGATAAAGTGAATGTCCACTGAGTTATCTTAAAGGAAGAGTCAGTTTTATATCGTTTAATTGGCATTTGTAAAATCTTAATTTAACTACATAAACTCACTAAGAAAAATTTGTTCAGGCACAATTTTTTCATAACTTGTTGACAGCGAAGGCTTTAAACAACTCCAAGTTTTCGTATGATCGATTTCATTCAAACCAAACCGTGTGATAATCAGTCTACTTGCATGAAGGCAAAATATATCCATTTAGTGAATTTAAATTTGATGGCAAGATTTGTTGGCATGAAATTTTTGTTGTCAGTGGATAACATGGCAATTATAGCTCGCACTCAGTCCCTCAATCAGTGGTGTAACTCAGGTGGTCCCAACTGTGACTATTATTGGCCACATGGATAGCTTGTTATTCTGGCTCACGTCAAACGGCTCCATATAAAGAAACACCAATAGGAATAAACTGAAACCGATAGTCAATAGAGAGCTGTGTGTAAGGAGCTATCAGAAAGGCAGAGAAGAGCATTTGGGTATTCAACACTGTTCTCATTAAATGTTTTATTATATGTAAACACTACACTGTATTGAGTCACATTCAGTCTACACTGTTGACCTGAAATCTTCAATCAGAATGAAAAAAAAACTGCCCTTTAAAAAAATTTTTACCTTTAGGAGAAAACAGAAGGGAAAAAAAGTACTTTACGATACGATTTTTTATGTGTACAAGGTCAACAATAAACCTTGAAGCTAAAAAAACTAAAAAAAATATATAGTGTTTTCTCTGCTGTTGCTAGGTGGAATAGTAGGCAAAGAAAATGGTGTGGAACAAATCTTTAAGATTTACAAATAACAATTTACTTATGTGACGTTGAACTCCAGTGACACTGGAGACTGGAATTCTGGTACCTGTGAGCAAAAGCATTTGTTTGAAACACCTACAAACAATGGCATTAGACAAACTCTGGAAACTGTAGCAAGTTTCACATGGAAACTCTGCCTGGCAAAGCCGCTTATGTATATAAAAACAGAAGCATAATTACTTTCTGAAGATCAATCAAAAAAAAATTATACGGACTGCAAGAAACAATGGCCCGCAGTTCAAGGAAGGCAGTAAGGAAGTAAAGTCAAGAGGAGTGCAGAAACTTTAGTCAGAGTTTTGAAAGCATTAATTACTTGGATTTTGAGGCTAAGGACACAATAGTGCAAAAATGTCTTTATCAGCAGTTCCAGCTCATACCCATGAGACCTCAGGCTACTTCTGCCAGCAAAAACATCTGCTAAATCTATGAGTATGGCCTGAAACATGTCCAAATAGACCAAAATTTCTGCAGAAAGAAAGTGGCCCGGATTTAGCACAGTCAGCTGCACAAGCGTAAGTAAAGACCAGGGATAAGGAAAAAAATGTGAATCTTTGTGACATGACTATCCCAGGAACTTGGACAAATTAAGTTTAGCGTTGTTAAAGACAGCATGGATCTGTAAAGATTTGTGGTCCAGCAAATATATCCGTCTGTGTAGACATTTTTTGTTCGGATAGCGGACAGAGAGTGGTTTTCACCCTCTGCAGACGTGCTCCCGTGCAATCCTCCAAAATCCTAACTGCACATCAGTGAATGTAGGTGACCTGTACACCTCCCAAATGCTGACCTGTTGACAGGTGGGCCAAATATGGAAGTGAGTGACAATGGAATTCGCTGGAAACTGAAGAACCGGTACATAAGATATACCTTACATCAGATTACTTCCCTTATAAGCTCATTCTTTGGTAATAGTGATTGTATCAAGATCCCCACAAAGGTTCCAGTGTATGTAAGACCAAGTGACCAGAGACTACAAGTAAATAAAAGCCACCTTCAGCTGCTCTATTGTTCCAAGGGGTTAGTACAGCAGCTAGCTCTGCATTTTTGTTTTGGCAGAGTTTTACACCAGCCCAAAAGAGATATTCATCTTCAGCTGGAACTGAACCAGCAGCCTTTTGCTTTTTAAGCAAACTTGTAATCCACTACACTATGGAGCCCCCGAAGTACTGCAACCTTTACTTAAGACATTTTCACAATTAAAAGGTACGATTAATGTGTTTTTTAGTTTATTTCATTGAAAGGAGAATATTGTACTCATAAATACACACTGATTAGTGTGTAATTCCATCTTCAAACAAAGTGATGTTCTCACAAACGTAGAACTAATCCATTGAAAATACACAGGAGCAGGCACTGGTTTGTGGAAACCCCAGTGTTGCCCTGTCATAATGAATAGGATTTTGCACTTGAACTGGGAGGGGTAAGCGGACAAGATTCAGTTGGCTTTAATCTAGTGAAATCTAGTTGTGATACTTTATACACTGCACCATTAAATATTCTAAATTGTAATTAGTTCTGGTTTTCAATCATTTTTATGCAAAGAGGAGTTTTGGTATCACAGTTCCACCAGATCTTTATGCCATACTTGGCTGGTTTAGAAGAGATGCATTCCCTGAAACTGCACCTGCTTCTGAAATCGACCAACTGTTCATCAGCACAGAGAAGTAGCAGGGAGATAGTAATTGGATAACTTGGCTACAAATACTAACCTAATATCTCAGAAAGCAGCACAGTTGTCTGTGGCATGTAGTTCAGGATCTCTCTGAGTCTTGTTTTAGCTTTGTTATGTCTGCCATGGTTTACTTCAAAACATTACAACACAGTTTACACACAACATCCAAAAAAACCTAGATATAGTTAAGGAATCATAAATTGCCAGACAACGTATTATTATCCTCGTGGAAATGTACATGAACAACTCTGCTACCCCCAACAAGTTATGACAGATATAAGTAAGTAAGTACGTTTATGGATATGATTTAATAAGATAATGGCCTAGCAGCAGACAGAAACAACCCACAAAACAGTTTGTACCCATTTAGATTTAAATAGTGCTCGGATGTTATTGTTACACAGAAATACAGCTTTTTCAGAATTACTGCAGCCCTTATCACAGCAATGACAAGAGCATAGATAAGCACAGGCAGAGACAGATTGTCTTTAAAAAAGGCAGAGAAACTGCATTTTCATTCATATTAAGAAACAAATTGATAAGATGTATTTTTAGGTTTTTTAAGCACCTGCTCCCTGGTCTCTACGATTGCCATAGCCAGCGCCAACCCCAGATTGGAATAGAATCTCTGGAAAACAAGGTTCAGGCCCTGGATTTAGCCCTGTCCGCCTACTGACTGCTGAGTTGTTGTCATCTCCCCGTGCTGCTGACTACTGCAGCAGGTGACAGCATCTTATCAGCAGCTGCCAATTACAACATGGGAATCTTATCAGCAGTAGCCAATTAGAACCAGGGGACTTGCTGTGAGGAAATGTCAACAGCTCAGTGAACTTGCCAGGGCTCTTATCTGGCCACGCCTCTTCATCCAGGCAGTTTTCTTTGAGCTTGTCACAGTAACGACTGCCAGTGCAATGTTGTGACAAGAAGGGCTGGAGGAATAGCAGGGTTTCAAAAGAGCAAGCCTCCCAGAAAGACTCCACACTTCCTGAAAGCTGCAATATTTTAGTAGGCTTCTGACAGATGATGACTGGAAAGCTTCAGGATTCTTTCACTTTTACCTGGGTGGGTGTCCAGGCTGAATACCTAAGCTAAAAGAATATATTAAAAACTTTGGAATGTAACTCTGCGCATGGGGTCACAGCTCGGTAAAGTTTGAACACAGCTGAGGAATACAATAATCTAACGCTGACATATTGCCAGAAAAAAAATCTCAAAATTGTGAGTAAGGGTAAAATCTCAAATATGAAACAAATAAACTGAAAACAAGCAAATAAAAAAATAATGTAAAAAAAAACCCCAAAACATTAAGGCCTGCATTGAAACTTCAGTTTTTGGACTGTGCAGTAATGTTGCCTTGCTTTTTGTTCTAAGCAATAACTTTGTGTTTAAATAACTTTATTAAAATTACTCGACAAAACAGACTAGGGATTCCTTTTTGCATTCAGCATGAGCTCCACATCACTGCTGTTCAACTGAGCTATGCTCATGTTTTGTGCACATCCTACACCAAAAAGAAGTCTCACACCCTGTGATGAACACAGGTGCATCTACACCTCTATCAAAAAGTAAATGAAATACAAATGGGTCGTGGAACACACTGGCTTTAGATCAATTACTGAGTAAGATTAGAAAGAAGGAGTAGGGAGGGGAAAAAGTCAGTTCGAGAAACTCCAGTGGGGATCAATGAATGACATGCTTCTGCATTTCTGTTCCACACCTGAGGAAAAGATGTAACAAGAAAAGATGTTGCAATTTTTGTATTTCTTACATAAAATGATAAAAACCTCTATATATCTAACTGGCATTTCAGAAATATTTTTACACTTTTTAACTTTAGAAAGTTTCCAATATTTTTTATGCTTACCTAACATGTTGTATGCCGACTTTACACTATTTTCAATTAAATATATAATTTCAAACATTTTCAAATCATTGCACTCTTTTTTTCTAACTTACATTTTTACACAGTATCCCAATTTTTTTTAAACCACTTTAAAATTTTTATCTTTTTGCATGGAGAATTTGTGTTGTTTTTTTAAAATATAATTTTACACCATGGTTACAATAACTGAGTGCTCTAACTACAGCATTAAAAAATGAATCTAAATGTTTTTGGGGTTTCCATTTTTTAAGATATAGAAAAAAAAATTGGCAAAAATGTCATTTGTACTAACTGTGGAAAATTATTATTCAAAATAATAATCAAAAGCTACGCAAACTTCTTTACACACTTGATTATTTCAGTATATAGTGAAAAATATGTTGCAGACTGAATTTTTGCTCGCCAATCTCAGTTTAAAAAAAAGAAAAGAAAAAAAGCTATATTACATGTGTAAATGTAAGTGCAATGGCCCTTCTTTTGAATTACTCAAGGGCAGATACCCAGGCTGGTACTGATAAACGAAACAAAGGCCAACAGCGCACGATCAATACCAAAACAAATTAAGGGACATCAGCACTGGATGTTTTTACTATCACTCCAACAGCTGGAGGTATAGACAAGCATTTTTCTGTTGTATGCCATCAACTGCATCACTGGTCGTGAAACTTAATGGGAGACACATATTAGTATGGATGGGTTTTTAAGACCATATATAAAAGATTCTAGCAGACAGTGACCTCCACAGAGACGTGAAGCATTCAATAAATCATGGTCTGATGCGTTCTTTAGTAAAGCTCGGTGGATGGAGGTCAGTGGCGTTATTTCAATAGATCATCTTTTTTTCCTGATGGAAGCATGGTTGACTAGAGCCATGAGAGATACCTTCCCTCGCAGATGCCCATAGCTTATGGCAGACAAAAAACCTGAGCTGCTTTTGTAAACCCCTTTAACTGGCTTGGAATAGCAACAACGCTGCAACAAAGACATTTTCAGCACCATATTGTGGTATGGCATTATTGAACACAATGCCACTGCATACTCACAGCTGATCCCCAATATAAAGGTTTAACAGGAAAGCAAGGACAAACCATGTTTCCATCTGCAGTGAACCAACTTTTTCTATCAGGCCATGTTTTCATGCATGTATATTTTTTTTAAAGAACCACTTTTGGATTAAGTTCCAACAAACTCAGTGTGAAGAGAATACAGCTGATATTTCTTTATCTGAGATCACATGTCATTTTTACTGTGTGCATGCACCAGATCTGGGGGAGAAAAGGTTTTGTGTTTTCTGCTTCAGCCACTTGAAACGGTCTACTATTTAGGAAGACAAACGGGAACTGGAAGTTGTAATAATCAAGTCTCATTGCAAAGCACCTGTAGAAAACTGTAGACAGAGAAAAAGATAAAGACCTTTAGCTGACAAAAAAGGAAGACAATGTATGATGGAAGAGTGGACACACTTGGCAAATGTGAAAAGGGGAGCTTCCTTTCCAGTGGCTTTGACAAATGACTCAAACACTTTTCCGGTCAATGCCATTACAACATGGTTTGGGATTTAACAACACTAATCATCTCTCCTTATACAATAAATACCTGAGGGGGAAGTCAGGCCAAGGAAGAGAACATCAAAAGAGTGTTAATAAAGCCAATGCTGCGTTGATACAATCATCACCATGCTACAATACCCTACAGCTTCCAGAACACATATGAGAAGTGACACTTCAAAAACAAAGGTTTGATCACAACATACAGTCTCTGAAACTCTACTCAGATCAACAACTATATGTTTATCTCATTTCATTGGTTTAAGAATATAAATTGGCCACATTTTCAATAGAAAATCAAAGTCTTGTATAAATATACAGTACAGATTGAGCATGCACAACCTAAGCACACAGTACAAAATATATGCAGGTAAAGACAAGCTTATGAACTCCTTAGCATATCATCTAAATCATCCACCCAGAGGATTATCACCTCCACGTACTAGGAGAGGAATATGGGATGTAGTGAAAAAAAGAAAGGCAAAAGCAGCAGCGAAACCCTGGGCAGAGAAAGTCATTGTTAAGGAAGGGGGTTGCTTATGATAAGATGTTGAAAGTGCAGAGTATATCTGCCCCCCTTAGATGTCGGGGAGACTGTGTGAGAGAAACAGAAAAAGAGACACATCCAGAATTTTAGTAGACTTTCTTCTAATCCATCAGGCTTTTCAAACTGCAGACAAAAGGTACCTGCATGATGTAATCTTGAGCTTGTGTTGCTAGAGAGCAGCAAGACTGGTATCTTTTAGAAAACGAAAAAGGTGACGAATAAACTCAGGTCAAGATCACTTCACAAGCAGAAACTGAAATTTAGTTTTCAAAAGAAAAAAAAAAGTTCAATAAATTTGCAAATACTTCTGTAAAGGGCAGGGCAATATGGCCAAAAATATTTATCACGATATATATTTGAAAATTTGCGATAACGATATAACTGACGATATAATTGACGCGAGACAAAATACTTTACAACTCCACAACTTTATTAGTGCAAAAAACCCCATCAATGTATTTTCACTTAAACAAGCAGCTGTTTTTTATGTGCATTAAAGCTATATAAAAATTTAACAGTGCAACTGCAAATTCGTTGCTGACAGTTTAACCAAAAGGCATTTCCGGTGGAAATGGGCCAACATATCCTGAGCATAACCATGTATAATATCCACAAAACTTAAAAAGAGGTTATACACTCACAATACGGTAATATTATGTTGAAGCACAGTACCTATTACTCCGCGAGGCTCCTGATTACGGTAGCTGTAATGCTTCAACAATCCATCAAGCGGTGCGGCTTCATAGCTTACCAAAGGTGCATTAAAACTAGTGCTGTCAGAGTTAATGTCCTTTAAAATGACGTTAACGCCACAACTGCGTTAATGCGGCAAATCTCCATTAGCGAGTTAACGCGGTTCGCCCTGTGCGTGGGGCTGGACGGCGCTAACGCGTTGACGCCGTGCAGCCCCAGGTTTTTCGGCCCGCTTGCATGTTCTACCGAAAATTGTGCTTTGGTGGGTGTCTGACGGACGAAAATCAAACCAGTTCCACACCACTGAGGTTGGCACCATTTTTACAAACCAGTTGTGTTTCATCTGTTTCATTCAACGATCCGCTTTCGCCCTTCTCATTCTCCGTCGCCGCCATGCTTTTTCCGCCATGTGCGTATGAAAACAAAGGCACTGAGCATGCGCGTTTTACCCATATTCTGGCGCAATATTTCATTTTCTTATCGTTGCCTAACATTATACCGGTATTACCGTGAACGGTGTGATATGGCCCAGCCGTAGTGCGACATGTATATTCTGTAAACAATGAGCAGCTAATACACCGCAGTGTCACGTTCTGTGAAGCTGAAAATATAACAAACAGCAAATATTTAAAAAAAAATATGCCAGCATGCACCAAAAATCCAGTTACTACTGCCTTCTCATTCTTTAAACGCGAGAGCACGATTGTGGGCAATAAACTGTATCGGGACATGGAGTGACACAGTATAATGAAATAATCAGAGGCGCCTTACCCACTTAGCAGTGGTTTCCAAACAAAAGTAGTGCATACTGTATTTAGAACTGTACCTGATAAACCAAAGCTACTGTGCAGCAGGTTTGGGGGGAAAAAAAAGTTTAAATGGTGTGATGAAGTTTCTTGAAGAAGTCAGTTCAGCCTCTGCAGCGTTCAGGAGTTGCTCGACAGTTGTGTTTAGTGTTTAGTGTACTGTCGAGTGTGCTGGCAGTATATTTTCTAAGAACATGTCAGCACTCTCCTGGTGTGTTTACTGAAATCACAGCAGGTTCCTGAAAATAAGGGAAGGTATTAACAGACGGCTGGTTTTTGTCCCAGCGCTGATGGCTGGCCGTGTCGCGCGGTGATAAAAATCACAGTTACACACGCGCAAACATGACTAAAGCATATGTCTACCCCAGGGACAGCTCTGTTATTTAATGATAATCCTATGACACATATGTCATGAAACAAAGATCTTATATTTGTAAAATGAGACGGGACGGTTTTCAGTTTAGTCTTTTGTTTTTGGTGCTGGTGGTCATGCAGAACAAAGCAGCATATGTCTTTACACACACACATAAAAAAAGCCAAAGAGCTAAGCTAAGAGGTAAGACAAGATATTTTCTGGTTTCTAGGAAAGACAGTTATGTGAGAGCCATGCTGGACCTGCACCTGCACCTGCTGAATGTGTTCATGACCCTGCATGCAAACTTTAAAAGAAGCTGCTGGAACTGTTCCAGTTGGGCAAAACTGGTTCAACACAACAGATTTAAAGGGCTTTTGTAACTCTATAGTTTCCAGGCATAGAACGGTTCTACATTTCACCTCAACAGTGTTTATTCCACAACTGCAACTTATTGCTGTTCATTTATAGCTCCTTAGACATTTTGTGGTGTGCAGACACAGTTCTCAGCGTTCTGCTAATAAAATGCTAACTGAGATTTTGTGTCTGTACTGTAACTAGACCTGCAATGAACATGGTCTGGTCACAGTTTTACTCCAGGAGGGACATTTAGGATGTGGCCCTGTAAAGCTGACAGAATACCTTATATTTTTATGTAGAAGAACCTAACCAATTGAATGTGTTGGTTTAAAATATATTTTTGTTTGTTTGTTTTAAATACCATTATAAAATCTTCCCATCACTGTAATATTTTCCTGATATGACTTTTTATTCTGGTTCATTCTTATGTTTTGGCATTGCTGGAGTAAGTGGCGTAACTAACTTTATAAGGATCCTCCACCAAGGCCAGTGCTCTGTGTTTCTGTTTTGAAGAAAGCGATCTAAATATGCAGTGAAAGCCTTTTGTTCCCATGCTCCACCCCTGGCTTTGTAGTTTTGTTTTGGGTTTTTTTATACTCTTACTGACAGACAGACAGAGAGATAAATATCACTGAGCACATAAATCCACCACGGTGGGAGCAGGATAAAATGATCGACGCGTCTTCTGGAGCAGCATCACCCGTCGAACAGAGCCTTTTCTAAAGTGCCGGTCCCACGCCTCGCCACCCTCTAGTGAACCTTGTTGCTGTGGGTGAGGAGAGAGAGGTGATGCAAGGGGCAGCACTGTGAGGGGGGTCACAAAGGAAGAAAAAGCCACTGCTCATGTGCTGAAAGGCGAAAAATGACATAATCTGGAGAGTTGCGAGCCAAATAGCAGTGAGAATTGCAATTTCCTGAGTCGTATTTGCATACATGTTTTTTTTTTTCTTTGTTTGTTTTTTGTAATTAGTTTAGGTTTATTTGCACAGCCCTCTTTCTCAAGCATCTTCAATTGCGTTAGGATCTGTGCATACCACACAGATCCTGTCCCACACTGAATCATATTGCATGCAATTCAAATGATTCAAATCATTTTCATTGGTTTAGAGAGCCTTGGTGCCCTTTGGATAACATTTTAAAGAGTGACACTGTTTTTTATGTAGTGACCCTTTTCTCTGTGAGGGAAGTGGAATCAAAGTCAGAAAGAAAACTGTCACGCATCAGTGTTTGTGTTACTATGGCTGCTCTGAACTGCTGTAAAAAATGTAGACCACTTTCAAACCAGTAATACTGTCATAGCTGCCCTTTAAAGGGATTGGTGTCTGATTATTTTAGGCCTCAACAAGTCATTTTTAAAAAGATTCTTTTTTTTCAGTGGGGCTTGAAGTCTTTTTCAAGAGCAACTTTCTGTCGTCTGATTGACGTCAGCGGCCAGTGGTTCACTCTAAAATAGGTCTCATGGCTAAGTTAGGAAACTCATAGCATACTGCAGGAATGTTTAAAACAACAAACAATGTAGCTGGCTGCAATTCCTTTCTTCACATGTTGAAAGACGCTCGTTTCAAAGGATGGCCAGCTCGAGTCAGCACTTCAGTGGATGTTTCTAAAATTTGCCCAGCTCTTTGCGTGGTTTTGATCACATGAAAAGTTATCAAAGAGATCTCAGCGGTTTATGTTCTCGTGTGCTGTTGACCCACGTGTACCGAAGAATCACTTGAGCTGTGTGAATGGTTTTATTTTCAGCCCAAGTAGCACTCCCAGACCCACTCCCAGATTATGAGTCCAGAAACTGTTATGATTGGCTGAAGCTTTCATAATTATCACATACTTCAGTGTCTACATCCAAAGACAATAGTCGTATGTCTCCCCGGCAGCCGTAAATCACACCAGGAATCTGCAGTTGAAGCCGCAAATTTTTGCACTCGTCAACTTAAATGAATATCTCTCCTAATTTTGTTTTAAAATGAACATCATTTAAATAAATACCTCCCTGCATTAAGTAGATAAAATATTCATCCATTACTTATACATAATGAGTATTGATGCTTTAAATACTCCATCGTTCTTATTTGTTCACCTGACGACTATTCTGAGGACAGCATATGGTTTTTCTTATTTGCTGCTCGTGATGTTGGCCCGTCGTAATCCATCGTTCCACAGCTGAGTATCCACCCATGCAGTGTTTAAACAGGCAGGGAAGATTTATGACTCTCTGACTGTTGCTTTTCAGCATTTTAATTCAAAAAAACAATGACTGCCTTCGCATCTACACAGTTACTCAGACTTGCCATCAACTGGGTAACAATTAAAAGCATTTTGAAGTTCCTCTTACAAAAGTAGCATCATCTGACTTAATCCCTGGCTCCTTCACAGCGTGTCTTTGTCCTGTCTTCCTCCCCTCACCCTCAACCGGTCGTGGCAGATGGTCGCCTGGTTCTGCCAGGGGTTTCTTCCTGTTAATAGGAAGTTTTTCCTTCCCACTATCACCAAAGCGCTTGCTCATAGGGGGTCATCTGATTGTTGGGGTTTTCCCTGATTTCTCTGTATGATTGTAGGGTCTTTACCTTACAATATGAAGCACCGTGAGAAAATTATTGTTATGATTTGCCACTATATAAATAAAACTGAATTGAAATTAAACAATGGAAGTTGAACCAAAGTGCTTTAGAGACAGACACTTTTGCATTCCAGGTCTCCAAAAAACCCAGTTTGAAAGGTGTGTTTTGTTGTGTTAACTGATTATTGTGGGAAGTAAAAACCACTTTGATTTAGTGGTCATTAAAATGTGTTCAGAATTTGCAAATTAATGATGATTCATCGCTTAAGTATGACACACTGCCCTACATAAGCTAACCCAAAAGTATCAGTGTATTTACTTAATATTGGATTAATACCAAAATTTACAGTATCGCAATGTAACAACAGCAAATGTGCAAGAGTCCTTTAATGTTTTATGAGCTTTGGATTTTATGAGTGAAGCTTGAATTTCTGTAGCGATTCTTCCTTAGGCTGAGATTTGGCAGGTTTATCAGCGATCATGTTGTTGCTGTGTGAATAATCACAACACAAAGGTCAAGTGTGTGGAGGCCATGCCTGGTGAATGCATTGCCTGGGCATTCCCTAACAGAAAAGGTGGTGATGCTGGTCAAAGTGTTGTAATTTTGTATTTTCTAATTGGTTTGTCATTTATCATTTATCATCTCATCCTGGGCATTTATGTTGACAAACTTTACCAAACTGATAAAGACTAAAACTAAGGACATTAGTTTTTTGAGTTCACAAAATCAATTTCAAAATTTTTCTTTCTTCTTTCTTCTTTTTTCATTTTTTATTTTTCTTTTGTTTAACTGAAATACTTCACCAAATCTGCGTTTAGGATTTTTTTACATTTTTTGGTTTTGTTTTATTTAATAATTAGTAGCAAATAGTTTTATTTAATAGGTGCTGCATTGCTGCAGCTAAAGTGGATTTTAATACACTAAAACTAAACTAATAAACTAAAAAATAATTTGCAAAAGTTTGCACAGAATCTGATTATTCATGTCTTAGTTACTGGTCAGATCTTAAAACAGAATCTACTTTTGATTCATCCCTAAAAGGGAGTTTTTCCTTCCCGCTGTCGCGAAGTACTTGCTCATAGGGGGTCATGTGATTGTTGAGGTTTTCTGTCTATTGTAGGGTCTTTACCTTATAATATAAAACTGCTTGAGGCAACTGTTGTTGTTGCTATGTAAATAAAATAGAATTGAATTGAAATTCATGTCATTAATTTTAAACTTTATTTTTAACTTTCTGTCTTTACAGATGACACATCCTCTAAAGACGTCAGCAGGGTAGGTTTTTGCTTTATTTAACATCTTATTTTATATATTACATTGTGGTTATAATAACATAATATTGTCCTCCAGTAACTGTAAAAATGGCTTGATGCTATTTAAGAACTGCACACACCGAAACAGTTGTGTTTGTCCTTGTCCTTACTTTATTTAGTCTAGTGCCTTTGTATGACTTTGTCATAGGCATAACATCAATATAAAGAATAAGAAAACATATGGTTGGACCATAAACGCATCATGTGTGGCGCAGTTGTTGGGAAAGTTAGAAAGGTTCAATGGCTATTGTTACACATACTGCATGTTCACACCTTTGTCATTCACACCATCAGAAGACCGGGTGTCAGCACCCACAGCGGGGCCATGACGCTGAGGAGAAGGAACTAACACATGCATACACAGGAAAAAAAAGGGAAAAAAAATGAGGTCCACTTGGCCCCTCAGTGCGTCACCCATACGTCTGTGCAAACAGGATGTGGGAGGATAGAAGGCGTCCCATGGGGAAGGGTTTCTAGTACGCCACTCTCCCTGCCGTCCTGTCCTCACACTCACGGCAAGAGCAGAAATAGACCGCTCTCTTGCCCCGTACTAGCCAGGAGGTTTGCCTCTTACGTAACCGCAGTTTTAAGCTGAGGCTGACCAGCACAGCGTGCCAGAGCTCTAATCAGAACTGTGGGGATCCGGTGGCCTCCTTGCAAAACTGCAGGGGGATCCCTGAGCTAGAGTCTAAGGGTGGGGCAGGCAGTAATGTTATGATGAATGGCTTTGTCTTTGTGAATGGCATTAATCCCCTTTCACTGAGAAACAGAAAAAAAAAGTCATTTGACCTGGAGTAATCGGGAGTAACATTAGACTGGATGTGGTAGAGAATGAAGGTTGTTGTCAGGTTTTTCTGCCTCGTTGCACTTGCTGAATTTTGATATTCAATCTCAGTGTTTGTGCAAGACTGCACAGATCCAATTTCTTTGTGTCTTGTGTCCCGCAGTACCAGGACACAAATATGCAGGGCGTGGTGTACGAACTCAACAGCTACATAGAGCAGCGCCTGGACACTGGAGGAGACAATAAACTCCTGCTCTATGAGTTGTGCAACATCATCAAAACAGGTAAAAGTAGAAATCAACCAAAAGTGACGCAGATTTTTGCAAAAACCTCTCTCGATGAGCAAGGCTTCAGATACTCTGGGTGTCATTTTAGCACCGTAATAGTGGAGGAGCAGGATAAGCTCAGATGCAGCAGGAAGTTTTGTCCGTTTAAAATCAAATTTGGTGCACATGTACTTTTCTAACACCCACTGTGGTAAACCCCACCCACATGCTGATCCAATAAAAAAAAGTAAGGATAAGAATTACTTGCAAATTAGCAAAGCAAACCAAATCATGTTTGTCACTTACTGGCCAATAAACCAGAAAATTGAGTTATGTAAACGGTTAAAAACAATCACTCTTTTTTATTTCATTGATTCAGTTCATAAAGTATTGATGGATTATTTGTTCCTGTTTCATATTATGACTCCATCTTAATGACTGGGAAAATTTCATAAGCAGTGATTCAAAGTTCTACTTTTATAATGAATCTAAGCAAAAAGGTTCACTTTATCCAAACCTCATTTCTCATTAACTGCTTGATCAGTTGTGCACCGACTGCTCCACCAGGCTCTCTGACTCCACGTTGTATGATAACATGACCTGTATATCTGTGTGAAATAGGACAGGAAAAGAGAACTGGGAATGAGATGCACTGGATGGCAGTCAAAGCTTTCGGTCAGAGTACCCTTGTAGTTATCTAGGACATTGTTAATAGATTGGTATTAGATTGTAACTGGACTGTGGCATCCTTGTCGTTTTTTTTCTCTCTCTTTTGTCTTTATTTTTCTCTTTTATTCCTTCCATTTATTTTATTTTATTTTTATTTTATTTCATTTTTAAAATTTTGTTTCAGGTAGTCAGATAGGGTACAGGCAGAAGGATCAACTAATACATACAGTATTTAGTCAACAAAGTTGACAGTGCAACAGAAAACAGTATTTCATAATTACAAATAATTTCAGGTAGGTAAGGTAGGAGGAATTTCATGTTCTTTTTTTAGAAAATATTTAAACTTGTCAAAAGTGCAACATTACATTACAAGACAAGACGTGATAAGATAAGATAAGAAATTCACATAATTACAGCAGTAGGAATAAATAATACTCCAGTAACAGAAAAATAAATAAATAAATAAATAAATAGATAGATAGATAGATAGATAGATAGATAGATAGATAGATAGATAGATAGATAGATAGCACATTCGCAGGCTGACAGTGAATGTCACATTTGACCAGATTGTATTTTAGTCACTTGCTCTGCACATCCGTGTCTCACTTTTTTTATTTTTTTATTTTTTCCTGCAGCAACTAAAGCTGATGGATTTGCACTTTACTTCTTGGGAGAATGCAACAATGTGAGTGCTGACTTTTTTTCTTTTTTTTTAACTGATGCATCTGTGTGTATATGTTCTTTTTTTTCTCCAGTTGTGTTTCACTTCCTGTTCTTGTCTGTTCTTCTCAACAGAGTTTATGTTTATTCACTCCAACGGCGGCCAAGGATGGCCCTCCATCCCTCATCCCCTCTGGCCCCATCGCATTTGGGACAACCATTGCCGCTCATGTTGCCAAGACTCGCAAAACACTGCTAGTAGAGGACGTCATGGGGGTATGTGTGGCTGTCATCCATCAACAGTGTAACATTTCAGTGCATCTAGTGTTTGACTACTTTATGTAGCTATAAACATATAATGAAATAATTCTTTCGTATTGCTCTCATTGGGTTAATGTGCTCAACACTGTCAAACTAAAGATATTAAAAAATAATCCTAATAGGAGTAAATATATGAAACAAAAGGTTAATTAATTAATTTTAATTCATTAATAAATATTTTGTTAAGTGATCAAATATATTAAAAATATTGTAGGCATTCTTTAAGTAACTAATGGGACTTAAATTGATATTTATTTGGATGTTGCTGTTTTATTAATGTACTTTTGCATTAATTCTCCTTTTTTAATATTTTTAATTACTGTAGCGCAATTTATGTAAATGTTTCTTTGTTTTCTCTCATTTTTCGTCATTTTCTTTTCACATTTCCTTCAATATTTCTGCTTCATTAGGCAAATGATGATTATTTATGTACTGTGCCATTTAGTTTGTTATCCAGTTATGCTTTTGCCATTATTTTCCGATAGTTATACATAATAAATGATCCCTCTTTTGATTTACACTTCACACTTTGAACAGGAGCAGATTTCAAAGGAGACGTCAGAAGAAGCTTCAGAATTCAGGGAAATATCAGCACAGGCACACTGTAGAGGAAACTCTTCAAGTTTAAAAAGTCAAAACAAATCAGTTTCAGCTTTAAAGAAGCCTTAACTTTATTATAAGGTGTGTGTCTGTGTGTGTGTCTGTGAGTGTGTGTCAAAGTGAAATTCTTAAGAAAACAAGCGCATGAGACACATGTGGCATACTGTTCATAGCAACAGATTTAGAAACAGGAGTTTCTTTGTCATCTTCATCAGTTAATACGCCCAGTGCAGTTCAGGTGATAATGTTCTTCGCTGGTCTTTGTGTTGCAGGACGAGCGATTCCCCGACGGCACAGGGCAGGACTCAGGGATCCATGTTCACTCTGTCCTGTGCCTCCCCATCGTCACTGCCATCGGGGACCTCATTGCCATCCTGGAGCTGCACCGGCACTGGGGCAAGGAGCCCTTCAACCTCAGCCACCAGGAGGTCAGTCTGACCCAGACAAAACACACCAAGAGTGGGAGGCTGAAGCAAGGCTCACAGAACTACAGTTAGCCTGGTATTACCCTTAATCTGGATCTGTTTGAGATCTCTGTTAGCTTTGTGGGCTTCATTTTTATTGTGGAAAATATATAAAGGGGTATATTTGTCTCCAGACAAAAAATGCATTCTGTGAACAACAGTGCATTGAGCTGGAAAATGGCTTTACATTTAGAGGATGTTGAAGCAGGTGTAGGCAGGGTGCATAAGCTTTAAAGAATCAAATTTAAAATGCAGAACTTTCCTCTCTTTTCATTTCTGCGCATTTGAATTTATATGACTGATCAAATCATCTAGGTGTTTTAAATCAGATCATAGTGTAGATATAATCGATATGTGAACGGCTTGTAAAAGTCAGTATAGTTTAAACCTGCATCAGTTTGTTTTTATCTAGTTTAAAGTGGCTCAACAGGTAGCTATTTGCTTATTTATGCATCAATATTCTGATAGACGCTCTATTTTTTTGGCATTGTTATCTCGTTTTTTAGTTCTTAATTGTTCCATTGTGTTTACTGGCTTGCTAAATTGAATTAATGTACAGTTTAAACTACTGCAAAACACTGAAGGTGCAAGTCAAAACCTCAGCAGAGTCCTGCTGTTATTTTTAGGAGTTGTTGCCAAGTGTGTCCCCTTTTAAATCACACATGGACATTGAAGGTCTTTTCCATAACTTGTCGTGCAGCTTTTATTTTTCATTTCATTGCTTAAATGCAAATATACAATAGAGATGCAGCAGGTTTGAGTCCGAGTTCCCTTCTGTGATTATGAGACTGCCTGATGTGCAGAACGGATAATTACACTGAGATGTGTCGTAGTGAGAAAATGCGATAAGTACAGATTAAACCTGCACAGTGTGACTTAATGTGTAAATTGCAATAGTATTTGTACTGCAGTTCTTTGGAGCTAAGCCTTGCTTTCTTTTCCAGGTTGCTACAGCTAATTTAGCATGGGCATCAGTTGCTATTCATCAAGTGCAGGTGAGCAAACCTATGCAGAAGCAGAATTGAAAACTGAGTGTGTAACAGATACTGTATACAGTACCTCACTGAAGACTTGTCAGGGGAAAAGGCGAATCCTACCTGCTCCACTTATTACTGTATGTTCTCGAATGATTTTGTTTGTTCTGGTTCTGCACCGGTGTTTTTAATGGTTAAATCCACTGTGTACAAGAACTGAGTTGTCACTGAGCCCAGTCCAATCAACTGAGCCGTAGTTTCAACAAATAGCTCCCCAGGGACGTCATTATGCCCCAGTCCTGTTTTTATATGAACAGATAGCATAACACCTCAGAGAAGCAGCGTCCCACTACAGCTCTGGCCACAATGGACCTCTGAGCCTGTGTGAGCAGTACAGCGCTGCACTCCTGGGTTAGCAGCTCACTATTCTCTGGGAAATTTTTGATACGTTTGTGTACTCACTCGTGACGTCTTTTTCTTTGTTGCTAGGTGTGCAGAGGCCTCGCCAAACAGACTGAGCTCAACGACTTCCTACTAGACGTGTCAAAGTAAGAGCTGCTCCTGTTAGAGTTTCCCTAACACTAAATGACTGATACACAAAGTGAATATTGTTTGGTCTAATAAGTATCTTGTCCTCACGGCAGGGCTGTGATAGCATAAAACTTGTAGCCCACACGAGAAAAGAGATTACTACATTTTAGGCAACCTAGCTTTCATGTCTTGAATGTGAACGTCATCAGAGCTTCCCATTTGTCAAACATCTCAATGCGCCATTTCTTCTTTTCGCACAGAACATACTTTGATAACATTGTGGCAATAGATTCTCTACTTGAACATATTATGGTGAGTGTGATTTCTGCAAGTACGTGTTCATTCACATTGTCCTCAAGGCTACACATCCTGGGAGTGTGTGTTAAATTATGTCTGTTAAAAAGACTAGCAATGCCGCAGTAACACAGATTCACTCCTATTACTTTCTAAAAATAGTAGCATACTCATAATGATTATTCTTAACTAATTAAGTGGTTACATTATTTTTAGATACATGGTAACACTAAATAAATGTATTGACTTGGCTCAGTCCAAAACAATACGGTACTTTGTACATCTAAAACAGGCAAGTGTAAAATGTGGTTTTCCTGCTTCTTTTACTAAAACCTGCTTCCCTTTTGTATGTTTTTGGTTGCCTTGTGACTGTGATCTAAACTCAAGTCATCTGTTTCGAGCACTAAAATAAGAGGGGATGACTTGTAGTTTTTGCTTTTTATAATTCTCCTCATTTAACTGTTCAGTGCAGAATCACTTAAACCAGCAGTGTTTTATCTGCTTTGATTAAGGTACAGTCGATAGATGTAGCTCCCAAGTTCTTGTCAGTCCCTTCAAACTCCTAGTGTTGTTAATAAGATTCTGTCCCTGATGTTTTTTTGTTTTTTACAGATATATGCAAAAAACCTGGTGAATGCAGACAGGTGTGCACTCTTCCAGGTAGATCACAATAACAAAGAACTATACTCTGACCTGTTCGACATTGGGGAAGAGAAAGAAGGCAAACCTGTCTTTAGGAAAACCAAAGAAATTAGGTATGTACACTTCTTTTTTGCTTTAGTGTGCTCAGTGTGATGATTTTATTATTTTTAGACGTGACTTGCTCTTTGATTTGACAAAAATAAAGTCAGTTTTCCTATGTTCAGAGGGCACCGTTTAACTTATTCTACTGGCCTCCTGTGACAAAATCTGCTAAAGTAATAAATAGTACATGCAGTAGAGAAAAAGCAATGGCGTAGTAGAGTATTATTTTGCAGGATCAAAACTGCCAAAGTTAAAAAAAAAAAAAAACAGTAGAAAAATAAATTACATAAATGAGTTCATATTCTGCTAAAAGCAGCAAAAATATAATTTTTTGCTATTGTTTGAATTTTCATCTTTAAGTTTTGAACTTTATATACCTATATTTAATTCATATAACTTATTTTTTCATTTTATGTATGTATTTGTTTGCATATTTATTTTATTTTTTTCAATTTTATTTTTTCATTTTTAAATAACATTTTTATACCTGTATCTTTTTTGTTTTTTTAAAATTCTTAGTACTTGTCTTATTTAAATTTTCATTTATTTTAACATTTATTTTAGTAAATAAAACAGTAAATAGGAAAAGAAATTAGTATATAAATACACAGTGAAATCACATAAAAAAAAATTAAAGCTATTTCAATTATTTTTGGCATGTTCAGTAACAATAATTAATGTATTACTGCCATTAATTTTTTTTTTTAAACTCTCATAGTGAAAATCTGCAATCGTCTACAATTATGACTGCAAATGTCGTAAATTAATTTCCTTATTGGTGATTTATTACTGACTTTAAATGCAGATGATCTCTCCCCTTGTCTTTGTGTGTAGGTTTTCTATAGACAAGGGAATAGCTGGCCAAGTGGCTCGTACAGGGGAAGTCTTAAATATCCCAGATGCCTATGCAGACCCACGGTTCAACAGGTAAAACAGGCTCTATAAGCCATTTTTACTTACTTTTACATTAAATAAATATCTTATTTAAATCCAGCTATGGCTATGTGCTTAAGAGTTCTGCTTCAGTTAGTTTTGCTTATTCAGGTGTATGCATAACACCAGTGCTAAGATACTACTACTTGTTATGGAGACTTTCAGTCTGCAGAAGCAGTTAAAACACAAACATGCTACAATGTATGAGTCACAATATAAGCCCACAAAATCAACATGATATAACCGTATGTCTTTTTGAACAGAGAGGTGGACCTGAAAACTGGCTACACCACGCGGAACATTCTGTGCATGCCCATTGTGAGCAGGGGGACCGTTATAGGTGTGGTGCAGATGGTGAACAAGTTAAGCGGAAGTGCCTTCACTAAAACAGATGAGAACAACTTTAAGATGTTTGCTGTCTTTTGTGCTCTGGCCTTACACTGTGCAAATGTGAGTACAACAAATTAGTCTTACACTTCTTAAAAGACTAACTGGTGTTGTCTAACAGCAAGTGCATACCCCATTGACTTTATATCTTCCTGCACACGCTTTGCAATCTAGATACATTATGAGAACATTATACATTAGGCAAACCTCCAGGTCACGAGTGCTCAATTTTAACCAGCTTATTTTGATATAACTCCAACTTTGACGTGACGGCTTCATCGTCAACCAAAAATCACAGTCTAAAACGAATAAAGTGCAGTTTCTATTTAAAGTGTGCGGCGCTGTAAAAATGCATAATCACTGGCTGATTATCCCTTACATGTAACACAAACATTTCATGAATCATTCTAACTCTCAAAGACTGCATTGTGTGGCCTGTCTGTCAGAGCATGTCCTCGCTGTGGGGCCTGACTCACAGTCATCTCTTGCGACAAACTTACGCATGAGCAGCGTCACAAACTCGCTTTTAAAATTGATGTGAGATGTTAATATTTTAAGGCGCGCGGTCTGCATCCGTCGAGTGACAGGATTTATGTTTAGTTGTAATTTATGCCTCGTGCCTCTAGGAAACTAACTTTGGCCTGCTTCTGACTCAAAGTGATTTACGGTTGAAGGTGTGATGCCTGGCGCCTTTACATGAACATCTAGCTTGAGGACAGGGATGCAAACCAGATGTGGAGATGCTATTTGGATGCGTACACTACAACTAAAACTTTAACTTTTGCCGGAGCCTCTTGGAAATTCCAGCATGAAACTGAGAGAATTTTACATTGATATTATAAACAGCATTTCTGTGGTATTTATAGCAGTGTTCAAGGCCTCACTTGGCATTTTAAAGACTTATTCCAGATCTGTGATTTCCCTGCAGATGTACCACAGGATCCGACACTCTGAATGCATTTACAGAGTGACGATGGAGAAACTGTCTTATCACAGCATCTGCACATCAGAAGAATGGAAGACCCTCACCCAGCTCAACCTCCCTGCACCTATTTATAAAGAGATCGAAATGTGAGTGCCTCCTCTGGCGGCCTTCTAGGGAACTCATTTTCATGTTTTGACCTTGAGTGTAGTAGACATGAGTGTACAGCCACATGTCTGTGAAAGGCACAATGACACAACCCAGACCTGGACTGTGTCGCCCTGCAAGAAGAGTGCAAACACAAACACAAACACAGTGCAAGAAGGGGCGTGTCCTATGGATGTCAACCTGTCAGTTTAAAACTCTCAGATCTCAGAAGTCCCTTAATCTGCATGTTCTCTTCTTTTCCCAGGTCTGCTGATCATGTTAATTTATACTCCTCCCTCCCTCCCCCAGGTTCCACTTTGACATCAGTCCCTTTGAGGAGATCTGGCCTGCCATTTTTATCTACATGGTTCATAACTCCTGTGGAAAGACCAGGTAGCATCAGCAATATTGTTTACACAAGAATGGCAAAACTACAAATCAAACAACAAGAAAATACATGGAATAAAAAGTAAACAAACAAATATCCACTGCCAGTTTCTCTCCTTTTTTTTCCTTTGATACAGCTTTGAGCTGGAGAAGCTGTGCCGGTTCACCATGTCCGTAAAGAAGAACTACCGCCGTGTGCCCTACCACAACTGGAAGCACGCAGTGACGGTGGCACACTGTATGTACGCCATCCTACAGAAAACCTCTGGGATCTTCACAGAGCTAGAGGTTTGCTTCTTGTTGGGTCTGCTAGGAAAATAACTGGAAACAAGATCAACATCTGCTGTCACTGTGTGCTTTCAAGAAAATGTGTTTTTATTTGCCCACCATTTTACAGAAGAAGGGTTTGCTAATAGCCTGTCTTTGCCATGATCTGGACCATCGGGGGTATAGCAATGCCTACCTCCAGAAGTTTGACCATCCACTGGCTGCTCTGTACTCAACCTCCACCATGGAGCAGCACCACTTCTCTCAGACTGTTTCTATCCTGCAGGTAGAGATCCACAATACACAATTTAGGGTACCTTAAAAATCAACATGTTAACCCTCACCTTAACCCTACTTAATCTTATTTCTGCAAGTGTTCAATAGGAAATAATTAACCTATTACTTAATGGCTCAGTCACACTAGGGTAAAAATATGATAGCACCTCCCAGTGACTAGGAAAAAAGATCAGTGGTTGCCAAGTGATTGCAATGAATTTGTTTCACATTCTGCAACCAGTTTCAAGTAGTTTCAAAGGTAGTTACACAGCTTGAGTGTAACTACCTTTACACTCTTATCCTCTGGGCAATCATTTTTGATCTCAAGGTGAGTGCACACGTTGCCTGGTGGGAGGCAACCTGTCACCGAACAACTGCGCTCGATTTCGGGCTGACTGCAAACAGATATAAATAATTGCCTCCTAATTTATAAATGTGGACAAATTGCCAACATGCTGCAATAAATCGGAGTCAGTATGTGCCAATAACTTGTCTGTGACACATCTGTGGACTCAACCGGTCTCCAGATGACAGCTAATAGCCAAATTGTCCGGAACAGATTGCATGAGATCACCAGCGTGAGTCCGTTCATAAGACAGCAGAATGACAGCAGACTGACTCCGTCTTATTCCAGTTTTATCGACTTCTTGATGGATACGAGTCACTTTGAAGACGGCTACTGACTGCGAGTGGTCGCAGATCTGGTTTCCGTCTTCGAAGCAGGTCAAAGGGAACAAGAGTTCATTGCACAAGGTTGCAATAATTTTGGTCGTGCTGTGGTTTCCAGGCACTGTTTCCCCTAGTGTGACTGTAGCCTAAATAGTATACTTCACTGGACAAAGAATTGAAAATAACTTGATCAGCAAAACAGAAAAAGGATCACAATTTTAAAAATACCCATAAAAAAAATGTTCCATCTGGTCCTGCAAAAATGTCATCAGCTAAGAACAAACAAAAGATTTTTATCTATTTTAGAAAACTAATCCTTATACAAACTGTCAATTACATATCCATTCAAAGGATCATATGACTTAGTTCTGATCAGCGTCTTACGAGGTGTCTTTTGTAACATGCAGGATCTGCAAGTTTGGGCTGTAGCCTTGTGATGAACTTATATTTGCAACCTGTTGTAGTCTAGCTGAATGCCTCATAAGTGGAGCTTTTGCTTTTTTATTGATCTCTTTGTTTCTCATAGCTGGAAGGGCACAATATTTTCTCCAACCTGACTTCCAGCGAGTACGAGCAGGTGCTGGAGATCATTCGAAAGGCCATCATCGCCACAGACCTCGCCCTCTACTTCAACAACCACCAGCAGCTGTCGGAGCTGCTGACCTCATGTGCGCTGGATTTGAACAACCATTCCCACAGGTCAGGCTACGACTCACACTGGGGCACAGGTCAGGTCAGGACCACACCAGGTCTCATCAGCATCACGCTGTGAAATGTTAGACCTGGCGCACATAAACAGCACATTGAGTTTCCCCCCGCATGGATATAACAAGGCTTTGCTCCCCTCCAGGGACCGTGTGATTGGTCTGATGATGACAGCATGTGACCTGTGTTCTGTTACCAAGCAGTGGCAAATCACACGACTCACAGCCAACGACATCTATGCTGAGTTTTGGGCTGAGGTACAGTGGGATACTGTTAGACTTTAAACAGTTTCAGTGTCATGGTTATGCCTCCAGTGTAACAGTCTGGCCTCTATTATTGCTCGTAAATGCTGCTTCAACTTACGATTTGTAAGGCACAACATGGTGTTGTCTGGTGGTCAGGAGACTTAACCACAGTGTGCGAAAATAAAAGCTAAGTTATCTTGTTATTTTGTTCCTCCACAGGGAGATGAGATGAAGAAGATTGGGATCCAGCCGATCCCTATGATGGACAGAGACAAGAAGGACGAGGTTCCCCAAGGCCAAGTAAGACCAAGACATTTACTCATGTTTTGTAACTGCTTTAAATATTTAATGAATGTTCGGCCTTCTGATGGGAAATATATTTTAAAAGAACAGCATAGGAATTGTTGAATCAAAGCAGAAAAAGGTTTTGTAGTTTTGCTTCTGTACACCACAGCAGTGGATTTTAAATCAAACAATCAATAGGTGATTGAAGTGTAGACTTTAAGCTTTAATTCAAGGGGCTTTAGAAACCTTTTGCAATAACTATTTAGGAATTACAACCATTTTTATAAACAGTCTCCAATAAATTCACGGCCTCTATAAACTGACAAACAGTTTTCATAGCCACAATATCTGTAGTTGAATTTGCATATTTTGGCTTTTCACTATAATTTGAAATATAAAGTCTAAAGAGATGTCATTGCAAGTGAGGGACGCCATCATTAGACTGAAAAAACAAAATCCAAAGCATACCAAAGCTTCAGTTAAATATGGTATAGAATATGTCACAGCATGGGCGTGTATGGCTCCGAGTGGAACCAGGTTGCGACTGTTTATCGATGACGTGAGTGCTGATGGAAAATGCAGGATGAATTGTGAAGCGTACGAGGCTATACTTTCTGCTCAGATTCAGACAAATGCGGCAAAGCTGATTGGTAGCACTTCACTGTGCAAATGACTAATGACCTCAGGATTGCTGCAAAAGCAACCCAAAAGTTTCTCAAGGCAAAGAAATTGGATATTCCTAAGTGGGTAAGTCAGTAAGCGATCTTGATCCAATGGAGGAAACACAGCATTTGATGATGTCCATGGGTCCTAGACTTCAGGCAGTCATTGACTGCGAACTGTACTAAAAACAGTCCTTGTATTTAAAATGATGTTAGTTTCTCCAAATAACTTTGAGCCTCTAAAAATGTAGGATTACATATAAAAATGTATTTTATCCCTGAACGAGTTTATGAAACAGTTTTGCAATGTGTCTGCACTTCAGTCACATTTGATTTAAAATCCAAAAATGGAAAAACTGGGTCATTGTCCAACAAATATTATCATATGCTACATGTTTTATTATTATTAAGTCTATTTTACATTTGCTTTCTCGTTTTTTTTAAAGGTGGGATTCTACAATGCTGTTGCAGTTCCATGTTACACAACACTTGCTGAGCTTTTTCCTCCATCAGGTCCTCTGCTAAAGGCCTGCAAGTAAGTTATTCAAAGCTAGAGTTGAAAAAGAAATTAATGAATGAATAACTCTTCTTTTTTTGTGAAAAATGTCTAAAGCGCAAAAGTCTAAATGTTGCTTTACGCATTATTGTCATGCTTATTTCTCCTCTGCTGTGATGGATAAATGAGCTGACAGCAGCTTGAGGGGTAATAAGTAATGCATGTGCCGTCCTTAATACAGTACTAATCCAGTAAGATCAGAGGTTATAAGGTGTATGTGCAAAGGCGCACGTTTTTAAGCATTCCATTGAAAAATACAAGAAATGGTGTATTCTGCTATTAATGTTTGACCCCACTTTTGTTATACATTTTTTTTTAAGTTTTGGATTATATGAAAAATAAATATAGAATACAATGTGCTAACTTTGTGCGTCACTGTGTGTGGTGTGGCATTGTGCGTCTGGCATGTCTGCGTGCACAATAGATAAGAGTTTTAAAAAGGTATTTACGGTTGTTTTTTCTGGTTTTTGAACAGGATTGTGTTGCACATTCGTCTGCCCTTCTGCTGCTTTATAAAATGTGTCCTTGATCTGTGGGGAATGCAAACAAAGTGAGCAGTGTAATACTTAAGCCCCAGCTGTACGTCAGCACCGGGCTCCGGGTAGGCAACAGGCCTAGACCCTGTGGAGCCCTGCTGCGTGTTGTGGGATCTGCCAAAGACGTATAAACTGCATCAGGCTGTCTAATTGAATAGAATAGCAGCAAATGGAAGGTTTTGTTTTGTTTTGGGGGTTTTTGCATTCTTGTGTCAATCACAGCACATGGGGGAGAGACCACCTTCATGACAGCAAGAACTGATTGTGCTGCCTGGCCATTGTTGTAGCTACTTCTACGATTTGTAAATCAACTTCTTCCTTTTTTTTTGTATGTTTTGCAGTTTTGCGATTTTTGCATGATTTGAAAATGTTGAGGTATTCCATTTTGTGTACTGGTGTGGTTCTTAATTCTCTTTTTTCAGACTCAAAGCCATGTCTCTGCACTTGTAAATGAAATCTTTTCCACTGTGCATCTGATCGAGGTGGTTTGTATTTGCAGAGAGAACCTGGGCCAGTGGGAGAAAATAGCAAGGGGAGAGGTGGAGGACATCGTGCCCAGCCGGCCTTGTGATTCAGGCCCTGTTAAGGTGGACAACTAACAGACAAAGGAGGGTTGCTTGCTCACCAAAGGAACACAGCCTGAATCCTGCCGAGGACCCAGACCATTGAAGGGGAATGAACCCACAATCTGTGTTGGCAAGAGACGATAAAGGCGACTTGACTTTCAAAACACACACACAGTTACCTCATCAGGTGACGGAGGTGTCAACACTGACGGTTTCACCAATCCCAGAGAGTGACAGACAGTTGTTGGGGAGGGAATTCTATCCATCGCCCTAAGTCCACTCAGCTTGGGAATTCACTTTGTAGAACGGACTTGGTTGCTTTACTTTGGCTGTATTATGTTATTTTATTATTTTTCTTCATATGAGCTGATTCCATTATGGTCTTGTATTTGCAGAGGCCTTATTCTGAACCTTTCACAGGCTAGGATATGTGAAATCTTGTTGTCGGTTCAGGCTTTTTTTTTTCTTTTTTTTTTAATGGTACTGTTTGCCTTCTGTGTTTGCCGTATGCGCACTACTTCAGCAAGGTATTCCCAGAGACCGAAGGAATGTGTGGAGCAGATGTAGGGGTGTAATGCCATCTCATTGAGAAGGTGGACACTAGATTTTTTTTAATTACTTTTTCAGCAAAAATCCTTTGCAGTACTTGAATAAAGACATACAGCCTATTCTACGAGGAGATGGCAGAAATCCCCTGCAGTGTATGCTACAAGTGTGGATGAACTGTGATGAGTTACATAATGCCGACATTTGTGAATACAGTCACAAGAGAGTCACAATGTTTCCTGAAGTGGACCCCGCAGCCTTTTAGCCCCAAGCATGTAGAAACCTGCTGCACAGTACATCAACATCCTTCGGATTAACAGGATCTGACCCCAGATCAGCAGTCACTGTTTGTAGTACGGAGATCAGGAAAAAGAAATGAGCAAGGTTCCCGTTCCAGATGTTTATATTAAGCCAAGACTGCATACTGCTTAATTTCCTCTCTCATTTTTGAAGCCACTATCACATCATCAATTACTTTGCACAACAAGTTAACTAAAGAATGATTGTATGAAGTGGACTGCATAGTTTGGGATGTTTTGTCTTTTTTTTTTTTTAAATAAGCAAGTTTTATAGAGGCTGAAGTTAACGGCAAACAGTCATCTGCTTCATATTTTCCCATAATGTCAAACCTGTTAAGCTAAAGTGAAATATGTCCATCTCTGGGATTGCAAGTCAAGAATGTAGTTTGACCGTTTGCCGGTGTGTGACTGAAGTTTCCCTCGAAGGAAATCAATCATCCTCTTTTACACTGATTCTCCAACTTCATGCTGGGGGGGCACACACACATTTGGACGCTTTCAGATGAGTTTCCGAGATCTTCCAAAAGACAAATTTATTTGTCTGCAACTGTCATTCCAGTGGACAGTGTCCCTCAGAGACTGACACTATTGCTCCAGTAATTTGTTATACGACTGATACTGCGGCCCCCGGTGTTGTGAATGTACATTTCGATGAATGTTTCGTTGGTTGTAGATGCTCGGTGGTGGCACGTGGGTAAGGGCGCCATCAGTTACCACGATGTGCTCTGTCTTACTTTTCAGAATGGCTTCCAGTAAGCTTCAACCAAGAGCAACAATTAGCATGCACCTAATCCGAACTTTATATTCAAACTTTTTGCATATAGGTGTATACTGTGTACAATCTAGGATTTAGTTTGTACTGACTGAGATGTATGCTCTGATGGTGCTACTCTGAATGGCAGTCGTGCACTTTCTGTGTGTGTGTGTGTGTGTGTGTGTGTGTGTGTGTGTGCGCATGTGTGTGTGTATGTGAAAGAGAGAGAGAGAGAGCACGAGCATGAAAGAAAGCTTTGTCTTTTCCCAACTCCAACCCCACCTGACAACATGATAAAGTCACTGCACTGTCCCTTCTACATTTCAGCACCAGTTATATCCCATTGTCTGCACTATGTTTAGCTTATCATTATTATTATTATTATTATTATTATTATTATTATTATTGCTATTATTACTATTGTTATTTTCTTAATTAGAGTTAAATTTAAATTAACTTATATTTTTTATACAAAGAAAACTAATGTTGGCCTTTTTTCGTTTTGTACAAAGTAAACATTAAGATAAATTAAACAGTCTAGACATGTTACTGTTACCCAGAATAACTGAGGAATGTCTTAACTGTAAATGTAAGAGCAGTAGCCCAAATGACTTTTAATAAATACCTGAAAATACACCTTTGTGCTAGTTTATTCATTTTACCTTTTTTGGGCCAGGTGGGGGGGGGTCTCACTGTTAATGCATCTTGTTTCAATGATTAGTAACAATGCATCACCCTAGTTTCCTCCTATTTTCTACACTTGCTTGTCTTTTTAATTGTTCTAAAAAAGAAAGGAATGCTTTCTAGTACTTTTAAGTTATTAGAAATTGCAGGAAATTTGTGAAATGGCCTCAATTGTTTGCAGCTATGAATAAAATGTAAAGTAGAGTATTTATCATTTATAGCATATAGCATTTCAGTATCAACACTTTATGGTAACTCTGTAATAATTAATTTATTTAATTCACTCTGTAATATCAATTTTGCCCTTTGAGCTGGCCAAACAACTATAGTAAAAGAATATGAAAGTCTGCAAAATCTGAATGTCGTAAATTTTTCTTTTGGTAGCATGTATGACTCTGGAAGATGAGTTCCTGAGATCTCCTCTAGGAATTCTGGGAGTGTGTATAGTTGTGTTATTGTCCTTGCACAAGAAAGGCTTGCAGCTGACTGAACTAGTTTTGTAATAAAGTCTCATCTTCCTCTGCTGTTATCATTCATATTAATAATCAAATTTCCACAAGATGGCTGCCCAAAACTACAGATCCATCACTGTGTTAAACAGCTGGCAGCTGGTGCTATTGATGGAGGGAAAGTTTAAGAACATTTGGATTGATGGAGTAAAAAGACAAAAAAGATGGCTCACTGTACAATTCTGTCTTACTTTCATTTTTTTTTTTTAATATAATTATGTAATATCTTTACGGTGCCATTGCCTACTGGCTATTAAAAAAACATTTCTTTACAAATTCTTAGTAAACAATATGAACAATATTTAATCTGACTGCATTCGTCCAACAGAGATGATCAATTTAAATTTATATTTTGACTAACGGAGCTTAAATTACTTAGATTGTGTCATTGATCAAACTAGAGATGGACTGTGGTATTCCATATTTGAATAGTCATTAAATAAACCTCTAATGATAACATTTAACATGTTTAGGTAGTGGACAAAACAAGAATGCAAATGAATCCAAAATGTTGTTGTATGATACAACTATATTAATGTACAATAAAATACATTACAGATTTTTTTTTAAAGATCGATTTTGCCATCTGTGTATTCTGGTGACTTGAACCCTGAGTCCAAGTTTCACTGTTTTTCTCCTCCTCCCTCAGGGCCCTGTGTTTAATGCACATAATAACCCACTTATTACAAAGAACCAGCTGAAGATGAAGAGAAGAGTTTGAATAAAGTTTTTACAAGTATTAACATTTCCCCAGTTCACAAAGATGTTTTATAAATTTTTCGTTCCATGCAGGAAAATATTTGGTATTTATTGAAGAGCATTAGAGTACTTATCAAATAATAAAACGATTTATTTTATAGATGTAAATGTTTTTTAATAGTTTGCTTCTTTGAATATAAGTAAGCTGATCCCATTGCGTTTCTTAATAATGTTTGGATATCTATAAACACAAACTTGCTTACCGCATAGGGTACTCTACAATCTCACTTCAGCTGTTTTCTTCGTCAGGTACAGGTGAGGTCCAGCGCCTGAAAGCTCACGGGTACGATTATTATCGGGACACTGAACGCAGCACAAACATTACGCGCTTCGATCACCTTGGCAACCGAGTGAAGCACAGACTGCTGCGGCCATGAAGAAAGTTTGTTTTCTGTCCTGAGCCTGTCCAAATTACAGTTAGCTAACAGGTGAGGTCATTAATGAGAGTTTATTTCATTCTGTTATCTTGCAGCACGATTTTTAGTAAATAAATTAATCACGTAAAAGCTTAAATATGAGGCACTAGCTGTTTTGCTATAAGCGTAAACTCTTTTTGAATTATTTGTGCAGTGTCTGGATTTACCATAAAATTTGATTCATTTTGATTTCGTTTAGGAGAAAATTCCATTTCGGGTGAATTTCTATTCACCAGAAAAAATAATAAATAAAAAAATAATTAAAAAAATGTAAGAAATTGTACAGCTCTTGAGATAATTAGACATTATTACTCGTATGTGTTTAAAACAACTATACAATAATAAGTTGGCCTTCATAGCCATGTCCAGCAGTGTGAAGCCAAAGCCTGGGCGCTATGGGAGCGACATCCACAGACTGCTGCTGGCAGCTGAAACCGGGCAGAAGGCTGATATCCTGGCCTACTCCTCAGGTCATCTGGGGCCTCGCAGCCTGAACCAGAGTCAGCCTCAAGAGGAGACAAAGTCGTTTTTCTGGAGGATGTCTCAGAGCCAAGAAGAAAGTCGAAACCCACTATCTCTCCAGCAGATACAGACAAAGGCAAAAAAGAATGAAATGAAAGAGTTCCCCCCTGAGTTCACTTCTGGCACTGCTTTAGTAGGGCCTAGAGTCTTGGGGTCCACACAAGATCATACATCACATCCAGAAAGAAGAGAACATATAAGTCTACCTCAGATAGTTTACCGTCCCTCAAGGACTTTGCCTGTCCAGCAGAAACCTTGTTCTCAGAAAAAACCTAAATCTCCAACTGATCTAGGGGTAAATCATCATTTTACATTGAGCCGTTCTGACCAGGACGGCCTTAACAACCAAGACCAGCAAGATAAGAAAAAACGCTTTGGCTGGCAAGTCATGGCCAAACCGGACCTCTGGGCTGGAAAAAATGTTGCTGAAATGCATGCGAGGAAACTGCAAGAGGTGAGGATTGTGACACAAACCATGACATCAATAAACTGTCTGTAATTGCTTTTTTCTTTCTTTTTTTTGCATTTTGCATGATACAGTAAACCTAAAGTGCTCTCTGAACACAGGGTAAAGACATGCACAGACTTCAACATGCATACACTCTAACACACTTTTAACCTGCTAATATTGTGTGTGTGGTCTTGTGCGCAGGGGTTGATTAAGTTGTCTGCACAGAGCCGGCCCAGCAGAGACCGCCTTGCGGTGTTCAGTGACGTCTTTGATGATGTATGTGAAGACTCGCCAGTGTTTGGACGCATCCTGAGGGAAATTAAGGTTTTTCCATTTCCTCTGTACCCACCAGCTCATTTTTAGCATGTACCAACAGATGTATTAGAGCCAAGAGAGAGTGAGTCCCTGGAGTAGCAAGTACAAGTAGAGCAGCCACCGGAACCTGGTCGCGATGCATCAGAGAGGAGGTCATCAGAGGGCGATGGTTCCATTACTGCTCATTCATAACGAATGCCTCAGGGTCATGCAAGTTTCTTTTGCACATGATAGTTTTGCTTAGACTGTTAGTTAAAAGACTTCCCATGCTGCAGTTTGCAAAGTGCGCGATTTTTGTTATCATGCAGCTGAAATTCTTTTTTTGTTATTATTAAACAGTATAACACTAAAGGAATGAGCACTCTGGATTATCCTTTTTGAGGAATCAAACATGCTGTGTGTTTATAATTTAATAGTGAATGGTAACATAGGAAAATGTGCATTTTTGGAGACATAAACAGACATTTTAATAGAAGATGTGTACCTGGAGGTTGTGGTTCTACAGTAGTAAACTGCAGTACATGCAATTTGTAAAATCGTTTTCTGAAGGATTTTCTACAAAGACAATTTTTTAAAAATCAACATAATTCTCAGTCTGTCATAAAGCTTTCTTTTCTCTTCCAGACAGAATATGATTTGTACGTCAACCACCTGATGACTTTGCAGTCCTCACCACGCAGCATGGTAAGGAACACTGCCCAAAGACACACATACCAATGATAAGACCTGAGAAATGACTGTGATATTGAGACATTTTTGTGTCAAAGACATTCATTTTTTTCTGTGAGTGTTACTTTAATAATATAATACATTCTCATGCTCAGTTTGCCTTTAAAGAATGAAAATTTTTTTACATTTAAAAAAAAGGAAAACAACAGTGCTGATATTCGTAGATTTCCTTAAATAAAAGTCACTGTCATGTAACAAAAGGCTTTGAATTACTCACAGTTCAAAGAGTCAAAGATGCCGCTTGTCACAGGGTCTGTTATTTGATTTTGTGGGTATTTTTGGTCCCTTGTCTACAGTTAATGTTTCTTAAGGAAAAAAGCCTACATGTATTTCTAACCAAGCTTTAAACAGCAAATTCTTGTGGTCTCAGTGATAAGTGTATTATAGATATTTAAACTTTCCAGAGAGAAAGATAAAACCTTTAGTTCTTCAGCAGTAGCCAAGCTAATAGCAGCATTCATCTCAACCATCTTTTGCTTTTCTGGAAAATAATTTAGGTCCTAATGTTTTATTGTTGCTTCAGTCACCGAATATTTCACTCAAAGTAAGCGAAACTGAGTTGGACGATGCTGAAAAGGAGGTTTGCAGGCTGGAGCATGAGGCTAGAAGAGCTCTAGAGGAGAAGAAACGGTACCACAAAACAAAGTATAAACAGCATGCTTGTACTTATGTACATTCTCTTTAGTTGAAGTGTGTTTGTCCTTTCAAACCTCAGGGTCCAAAATGAATTACAGAACATTTCAGCTGCCATGCACCTGAAGGACAGTGACAAGAAAAGTAAGTCTCAAGACTACCTTAATATATTTTTTAACAGTTGATTTGCTGTACCACATGCTAAGTTTTAGCAATATCTGTGGTCTTGACAGAGTGAAGAAATAATCACTTTTTGGTGCCAACGGTAATAAAAAACAATGTTGTAGTGTCAGTGGTCACTTTCTAATCCCAGCAGGGATGTCTTCATATGCAGTTATGATCACTATTATCGTTATGAATGTCATAGTAATTCAGGCCCTTTAAAGATTTCTTTAAACTGTGCAGCATACATCTTTAATGACTTTGAATGTGTTTGGGATTTTCTGTAATCCTCACACTGTCCAAATTATACATAAAGACTTAAAAGACCCACACTAATATTTTGGTTATTTTTCCTTTAGCAACGCCAACAAGCTTAATTCTGGCTGGATATTTGACCTGTCTCCTTGGCACAATTGGTAGAGTTCATTTAAACTGGTTGGTTTCCTGGCATGGACCCAACTTTTAAGCATAGTCCACAATTTTTAAATAAAGTTGAGGTTGGGATTTTGGTAATGCTGTTCCAGAATGTTTTAATGTTAACCTGCTTTATCCACTTCAAAACCAGTTTTTATGTGTCTCTGGGATCATTGTTCTGTTGAAACACCCAGTTGTGTCCAAGTTTCAGTCATCTAGTGGTGATTTGAGGTGAAGTTGAAGAATTTGGAGGAAGTCATCCTTCTTTATTATTCCTTCCGCTTTGTTTAATGTATCAGTACCCCTGGCAGTAAATCAGCCCCTGAGCATGATCCTACCACCACCATGCTTGGCAGCTAAAACAGTGTTTTTAGCTTTGAGAGCCTCCTCCTTTACTCCTCCAAACATACCTCTTGTCACCGTGGCCAGATTGTAAACCATCTCCTATCTGTAATCAACAATTCAAAGAAATTAAAAGCCCAAAATTACCATGGCATTCATGCCCATGATCAGTACACATCAGTTCTTATCAATTCTCTCTGCACTGCATTCATGTTCAGCTCATCTGTGTTTGGACAGATGCATGTCAGTCAGGGCTGCAGGATACTATGAGTGTCTCTGGCTATACTGACAGCATCCAGTTCAAGAGGCTTCAAGTAATGAACGTGTGGAAGGAGATCAAACGGTTGGAGGAAGAGCTGGAAGAGAAGTTGGTGTCCACTGTTACAACCACAGCTACTAAAGGACATATCAGAGACCAACAGGTGCAACATTTGGCCTCATTCCACACAGGCTTATAAGGGCATACCTCAATTTGTAAATCACGCTGAGCAAAGTTAAGAGTTAAGCAAGAAATGTGCTTTTTTTCTGTTTGTTTCCAGACTGAAAAAATGAAGCTGATAGCCTCAAATGAGCGTCTAAGGGCCATTAGCAAGGTAAGAGAGTGTGGTCTTTTTTTTAGCATATGATTTTTTGTTTGTTCGTTTATTTTTTAATTACAGGCATTAAATAATTCAAATGTATGTTTGCTATGTGAGAGTCAGATGTGCTATCTTTTAAGGATCTTGAAAACAACATCAGCGCAGTGCTGAACAGAGAGAAAGTAGGCAAGGCCATAAGACGGTATGTGGAACAGTGTATATGTGGCACTTGATCAGTTTGTGACCCTTCTTACTTCTTCTTCTTGCTATGCTGTGTTTTACGACAGGATTTTGTGGGATGAAATACACCAAGATCTACAAGCAGAGTGAATAGCTTCATCAGCAGGCAAACTACAGAATACAATGGGACATTTCAAAACTTAGGCAGTGTGTGCTCAATGAAAGACTTTGACAACCAGCGAGCAACTTAGAATTAATTGATTACTTTATGCATTTTGTAGGCTTTTGGTTTGTAATAAAAGAAAAAGTATGCCTGCCAGGGGGCCATAAGGCAGTGGCATAAGTGTTCGTCCGCATGAACTTGTGAAAAAATCGTCTGGTCGCCTCAGTTTCAAGTATGGAAAATCACAGCGCGCTAAAGTTAATAACTTAGAAACAAATCTTTTATGTATTATTGAATAGACCTATCACACATTCACTGTGCTGTGCGACAAAATTAACTCTCAGATTTGATTAATGGTTGAACCTCGTTTTTGGCAGTAACCTTCACCTTGTGGTCATTTCATTCTACCTGTATTCTTTTAAGGCCTGAGCTCTGACTCTAGCAAAATGCAATTTTTTTTTGTTCTTTAACAGACTTACTTCAACTACTCTTATCCTCATCATGCACCATGCTGTTGATATGGCTGACCCATAAAAAGAGATGTCTATAAGTTAACATCTGGGAGCTGTCGACAACAAAACAGTGCCGTGTTGTTGGTTAAAAAAATTTTGTTCCCAGCTGTAGCGTACTACAAATGCTACTGTGGGCAAACAAACTACTAGTATCACCAAGCAAACAATAACGCTGTTTTAAAATGCTTCACTCCAGTCCTGCATCCTAAGAAAAAGTACAAAAATATTAACACAGTGAGATTCAAAATCCCCTTTATGAGTATTGTTTTGTTATATTTACTGATGCTTTAGTCTAGCAGTAATTTTTAAAGCTAAAGTCTTAAATAAGATACAATAACATAACATGTATACTGTCTATGTAATGCTATGTGAGTTTATAAGAGATAGTCATGTGTTGCATAAATTAACTAGCAGTGTAGCATCTATCTAAAATATTAATATTAAATATTAATATTAATTTAATTTTAATATTTATATATAGTAAACATAAAACACATAAATTGGACCTGAATAACTGGGAGCACCCTACTCTTCAAACACTAGAGGGCAGCAGAGACTTGTGAGAAAATTGTGTCAGTAGTAAAGCAAGAAACCTGCACTAAAGCAAAATTCCCATATTGGTTTTACTGTGTAACTTAAAATATTTGCTTAGTATTCTTCACATAGTGATGTTCCAACTGAGCCGCAGCACTTTTTTACTCTTAAAATCATAACATATCGTAAAACGTTCATGCTGTTATGCTTCCACTCTCTTATGTAATATTAACAGTAGTTTGCCTCTGTTCTTATTCAGGGCTGAATTTTCTGTGTGTAACCTTTATCAAAAACAGTGAAGACAGTCTAGGGGTTTGTAATGTCTTGAGAAATGTCAGCATGGATAGGATTTCTATTTAATGCTGCATTTCCTTTAACGGGGTATTAAATATGTTGCGTTAACGGGAATCCTAAAAATATTTTCCTCTAGGTTCAAGTTCTACGTGGCTTAACAAAAAAGAAAAAGAAATCCAATTATAACTGTGTGCACAAAGCCTTGATGAAAGTACTCATTTGATAAATAATCATAGAGAATTAGTGTAATCATTGAAGCTTTTCTTTGGATTGATAGAGGGTGACCTTTGCCCCTGACATGAGGGAATGCTTTGCTGTCTGCCAGAATCTAATCAGAGGTCAAAGTCTTAGCTCTGGCTGACAGAGTCAGTCGGGGCAAAGTGTGTTTTTGTCCCTCACAGTCTAAGCTCTTCCCATCCTGTTACTAACGCCTCACTTCTGCTTGGATTGTTGCCACTTCGACACCATGCTGCTTCGGACTGTTGTCCTGCTCCTCCTCTGCCTGTCCACAGGGATGTGTGCCACTTTAGGCTACTACCAGACTGACGCAAAGGAGGACGGAGGCCCTGCTGCTGATTCAGTTGTTGCTGCCGAAGATTCCTCTGTAGACATAGCCAAAGAAGGTGTCACTGCTGTTGAAGTAGGTGATTCATCTTCAGCTGAGGCAAACGCAGGTAACAGCGTTTTTGGTGACAAACCGCTGCGTGAAATAGGTGTGAAGGGTAGCCAATCAGGTGACAAACATGAAGAAGATGTCCAGGTGGTGGCAGAAGGTGCTAGGGTCAAAGAATCAGTGCCAGGCAGTGATGGGCCTCCTGGAGACAGCCCTGCTATGAAAGCTTTTACTAAAGAAGCTAAGAGCCAGGAACAACCTTCTTCTGGGGAAGAGGCAAATGAGATCAGACCAGTTCAGACAAACGAGTCCCAGAAAAGACCACAGGAACAAGACGACAGCAGCTGGAGCCTCAACTCTGTGAGAAATAGTTTCCAGACTGTGCACGGATACTTCGACTCCCTGGTGGAACTGGTCGGTGGACACAATGGTGTTTGTGAGTACCGCTGCAGAAGATATGGTAAGAATCCATCTTAAAATTCTCTGTTCAAGTTCACCGGTCTTTAAGGGATTTTGAGCAGAGGTTTTACAGATTGTTGTTTTTAGCTTCCCCCCCAAAAGATTTTTCTGACCCTCAGCAGACCCTCAGCAGATTTTCAAATGATTACTGTGTTTTCTATTTCCAATATGCTTCCATTACTAGATATTTTTTTGTTAGCATACTTCAACTTTCAGATCCGATTCCACTGCTATCAGAGCTAAAGTACCTCTTTATTGATCCAAGATAACATGCCTGGGCCTCAGGCTTCTTATACCGAAACCTGAATGCATCTGTTTATCAGTGGGATTTTAGCTTTCCCTCAACTCAATCATCCATATACATGTTCTCAAACAGAAGTTATGTCTTATCTGTGAAATGATACACACCTGAGGATGAACAGGAGCGCCTCATGAAATTTGTTTGCTAACGCAGTCAAGTTCAAGATCTAAATGAAGCTTCCCTCTTTTCTCAGGAGAACTTCCTCAACCTCGTCCTGGCTTCCAGCTCTCAGAGCCCAACGGCTGCAGCACCTCTCTGGTGGGATTCCAGGTGAATGCTGCTGTAGGTTGCCTGTTCATAGCACCAACAGCTTTCAAAGCAATATCATTAACAATCTTAATGGCTGTAAAAGCCACATGTTCGGTTTGAGCAGAGTGTACTGACACAAACTGTCTTTGACAGCTTGACCTGGGGATCCCTGCTATGACAAAGTGCTGCAACCAGCTTGACATGTGCTACGAAAACTGCGGTACAAGCAAGTACGACTGTGACTCCAGGTTTCGCTCGTGCCTGCATGACATCTGCTCTGACCTTAAGAAGAGTCTGGGGTTTGTTTCGAAAGTGCAAGGTGAGATATTTAACTCTCCCCTTTTCCTGCCAGTGCATAGCCACAATTTCTCAGAGTAGAAAAAAAAATTAATCAGCCTCCCTCCTCTCTCATTTTTTTTTCCTCCTAGCCTGTGAATCGATGGCAGATGCTCTCTACAACACAGTGTGGACTCTGGGTTGCAGACCTTACATGAACAGCCAGAGGGCAGCGTGTGTCTGTGAGGGAGAGGAGAGGGATGAACTGTGACACAGAACACTATGGATATCTTCTGTGTGCTTTCATAGACAACTAACAGAGTTGTATTTCCACACGCATAGAGTGCATTTATAGGCTTCTTTTTTTTCCCCTTCATAGACGAGATGCCTCACAAGAGCCCTATCAAGATTCAGAGGCCAGAGATTGAAAAAGACATAAAAGAGGAATTTAAGTGAACAATTTTTTTGGATTTATTCACAATTGTTCATGCAAATTCACTCGCCATGCTCCTCAGTTTAGACCAATTGACTCTATGACTCCATTACCATAAATTACTTGATGACTCCAAACAAAGTGTGTGACGGGAAGATAGAAAGGATATTGTCACCGGATTAATTTCCTCTAGACAGAAAGACACCAGATAATTACTGTGGTGCTCATGGCTCTTTGTGCGCTGCTATCTTAAATTTGTCAAGCTGCTCAAACCTCAAGTCAGTGTCATGTAAATCTAATGCATACTATGTTAATGCTTGATGTAAGTTATTTGCCAGTTATTTGTTATTTTTATGAATAAATTAAAGACTAATTGCAGCTAAACTGACACGATTAACTGTAGATTAATTGTCGGAGTGATGAAGCTCATGCATAATTTCCAGACGCAGGGTTCTGATATTTCTTTCCCAGCACAGTGTAATGTGTGGCGTGCTCCTCAGCCATCGATTACACCAAGCAAATGAGTCAGAACGCATCTTATAGATGTTTTAGATGGGGGTTTTTAAGTTAGAGATGGTGTGAGAAATAAACCACTACTATAAATCCACTAAGTCTCTAAGCTGTAATCAAGCCTGGGAAATGCCTGAAAGTGTGACCCAGAAAATCATCTCTCATGTTGTAGCTGTTATGAGTGATGTGTGGCCCCTTTCTAGCTTTTTAATCGAAATGTCATTCACTTTAAGGTCAGCATAATGTGCTGCGAGTCCAACAGACGCAAACCTGTTATGATGTGTTAATGAGAATAAAAATGATCTCCAACAATATAAATAACAGTAGAAGGAGGATACACTGTATACACATATATACAGTGCTGTTGGCTTCTTTGTGTCTATGTCTACATTTATTTACTCTCTGGATTACCAGATCAACTGGACTGGCCTGTTCCTTTTTAAAGGGGTTCCATCATACTTATGTAAATCTCTATATTTTTATTTTTGGACTCTACTAAAGCTGCTCAAAATTATCCTTATTCGTCTTACAACTGGCCTTGGTGCCAATTGTCAGTTGAAGCTGTTTTAGCTCCTCTCCCTTTAAGCCATCTTTTTTCTGCTTGGCTTCTTCTCAAAAACAAAGGTGGGTGTAGAGGGTGGGTGAGGTTTTCTCATAGCCAGAGCTGGGTATCCCTTTCTTTGACATCTTACAGATCACAAGAGTACAAAACCAGTCTGAAACTGAGTGTTCAGAGCAGTCTAAGGTCTGAGCTTTTGGCTCATAAGGATTACGTGCACAAACACTGACACGCTGACTTTATTATCTCAAACTCTACGCATGTTTAATCTGGAAAAGCACCACTCTAACAGTGTACGTATGACAGAAAGTAAGGAAAACCATAATGTGTTCACTTCAGTGTAAATGCAACTGTGCTGATTGTATAATTTCATGGCTTTTTTGTTGATGTTTGTGTTGATAGCATTGTATAATTGCCATGATTAAGGCAGGATAATGATGGGGCCTGCGCTCAATGCGTGCTGCTCCTGAGGTTCGTCCGTCTGAACCTCCCGTCGGACGCGTCCCCGACAGCGCTGAGCACAGCGGGAGTCTCCTGCCCGGCACACTAGCACCTGGCAGTGCAGGAACACTTGCTGTAAACAGAGGAGGCAAGCTTGTTTTGATATTTTGAGACTGCCTTCACAGTGTAAAGGATACTGCTAATTCACAAGGTCTATTAATACAGTCTTTGCAGTATAGAGCTACGCAGGCATAAGCCCACACACATTCGCCAGCTGGCTCCCAGCATGCTCCTTTTACTCACTCGGTTGTCCTTGCCAATGAACTTGAAGACGGGGACCTGGTAGTGCTTAGAGAGCTGGTCCTTTGACGAATACTGTGTCATTGTTTCATCAGCAATACATCTGAGTAGGAAGCCAAAGAGAGAAAATAGAGTCACACATGCGTCTTAATGCAGTAAACAGAGATCCATAAATGTTTCTAACAAGGCACTTCATCAAGAGATTAGATGCCTCAAGGTCCTGAAAGCCTGCCGCATTTGTTGGCAAACATGAATATAGATTTAGTGATGACCTGCTTATGTCTGCAGAGGAAAACTCTGCATTCACTAAAAAAAACTTAGCGTTTCTTGCATTTAAAAAAAAAATGCTCTTTCCATTTTTCTACCCAAATCTATGTGTTGTTGTTTTTTCTGAACTAGTCAGAGTACAAGACAGAGTGACATTTTTCAATTGAAAGAGTGATTTCCGGTTCGATAACTGTTGAGCACCTGATGCCAAGACCTTTATAAGACACACCAGTGGGATCTCATACTGATGACATTTATTACAATAACTGGAAGTGAATGCACTTCTATTGTTAGCAAGGCAGAAATTTCATTTGTGTGTGTGTGTGTGTGTGTGTGTGTGTGACATCCATAGCCTTATATACCATTTGAACATGTCATGAACATCTGATAG
>VUQG01014256.1:0-19589 GCA_015106755.1 Etia nguti | reverse complement strand
TTTTCCCTGGGAGGTAAAACACACACACACACACACACACACACACACACACACACACACACACACACACACACACACACACACACACACGGTAACAGTTTCGACTAAAAATCCTGCCTTGAGATCTGCATGTCTAACCTTTGATTTGACCCTAAAATCATGCATTTTAATATAAAATCTCTATTTTAACACAAGCATCTCATCGGTAGGATTTTGACGACTGTTCACACACAGGCACAGGATGATCTGGAGCTGGAGTCTGCGTGAGCTTCCCCTCTGCAGAAGTGAAGATAACTGGCTTTGAGAAGCTATAGAGATGATTATGTGGGGTGGGGGGGGGAGAAAAGGCCACCAATCCTCGGCCTGAACATAAATTTATATGTGAAGCTGGCAAAGGTTTCTTCCATGACCATCCCCACTAAATAAAAATGAACAACATAAATATATGGCTTGTACAACCTCTGAATAGGACTTCAGCTTGATGTGGATGACTCTTTAGCAAATGTGCAAAAGAAAGGTGTCCAATTAAGTACAAAATTGCAATAATGCTCCTACACATTCACAGATTTCTACTGAGGGCATACCACAGCATGCAGTCGACCCTGCCTTGCCATCAAGGGAGCAGGGAGGGAGGGGCATTACAGCAGCAGTGGGAGGAGAAAACTCTGGATTTGTTTCTGAATGAGAAAACAAACCTCTATGACTTCAATGCCATGACACTTGTTTTGTCGTTGGATGGAGCTTTTATTTTGTGATTTTACTTGGCGATTTCATTTGGTAAGAGAAAGAAAAAAACATAAGATGGCGAGAAAATGGTTACTGAGGTGCAGGGAGTTTACTAAAAACCTCTAACTACTAAAGAAGTTTTTGTAGAAGCCAGTTCATCAAGTATATTAACATGCCTGTAAGTTTGTCTGAGGCAATGATCGGTAAAGATTTCAACCTTGCCGTTATGTTAAGCGTTTCTACAGCAATTGCTGCATTCAGATAATTAAAGAAGTCAAACATCACCCTTTTTTTTGGCTCCCCCCCATCCCCTTGGCAGCCAAGCAAACGAGCCTTACATCCACCCTGAATGCTGTTACTGTGACATATACAGTGTGCATTTGCCATGAAAATGCATAAAACTGCTAGCTTGATCTATGTACTGCATACAGGGCGATGCTTTTTGTGTGTGTGCGTATGTGACTAAGTGTGCGTTGGACTGTTAGCGGGCTTCCTTCATGGCAGGAGACCTTTAGAGGGTGTAAGATCAGTTGTTTGATGCCAGAAAAAAAAGAAAGAAAAAAGAAGTTTGTTGTATGAGAGCTCCTCCCCCCACTGAAAATACTAGCCTCTGGTCATCTGGTTTATTTGATTGTATACATATATATTCATATTTTTTCCATAACAAATATACTATGGCTTTCAAAATAAAAAGTGCCAAAATATTTTTATCATTTTTTTGTTTTTGTTTTTTCGTTTTTTTGGAATAAAAGAACACACAGTGATGTTGTTGTCGGTAGTACTGTCATACTTGCGCAGGCTGGGCCGCTACAGGACGTTAAAACAGGAAGAGGATATGAGGCGTTTTCAATCCTGCATCCTGCGAGTGGAGACGGGCTCCTGACGAAGGTCACTCTGTGACGGCTGTCCGTCACCTGGAGGAGGCGCGGCTCAAAGAGGGAGAGGCAGCAGGAGTCGGCCACAGGAAAAACGAGGGTCTTCCCGATGGTGTGACTGCAGTCGGGATTTCTTGTAAACGTGTCCTCGCAGCCTGCCCCGTCCAAGAGGAGGCGTGTGTGTCGACAGTTCGACCGCTAGAGATAGAAGGACTGCATCGCCGTGGTGACCCGCAGGGCAGCCAAGGTCGGTGTCCCAAGGTAGCCTGAAAGTCCTGTCAACACACACAGACACACACACAGCAGCTCCCGCTGTGTGTTCCTTGTCGCGGAGTGTTCTACAGGTGTAGTAATTCCCGTTTCAACCCTGGAGTTACCTGCAGGCTGTCCCTCTGGAGACTTGAGGCATATCCATAGTGGCCAATTTAATGCTATCGTCATCATCTTCCTTTTCCACCATCCTCAGCATCCATCGGCTGTGAGACGTTTTCAGTTCTTGATGTTCTCACCATCCTGTTTTATTCGCCTTTTAACAGTTTTTGCTTGCAATCCGACTAGAGGCTCCAGTCGGGAAAAGAAAAAGAAAAGGAAGAACCCAAAAAAGAAAAGAGAAAAAAAAAACCCAACCTCCATCAGTGAAGAAAAGGATGGGATTATCGGGTGCGGGAGGGATGCAGGGATGGGGGGCTCTAAGGGGAATGGATGGGAAAGAGGGAAAAGGGTGTAGGACAGCAGAAGAGAAGAGGAAAAAAGTGGGTTGTAGGAGCTGAGCGAGGGGGAGGTAACTCTTCCCATCAATTTTTGCTGTCAGTGAGCTGCTGAACCGGGAGCTGGAGCTGGAGCGGGTCCCGTAGACGCTTCAGGTCTAACTCCACCTGAAGAGGATGGAAAGTGAGAGAGGAAGATGAGGGAAGTGAAAATACAAATAAATAAATAAAATGTGGCGGGGTGGGTGGGAGTGTACAAATCAGCATGTATCCACTGCAGCAACAAATACGAGAGCTGAACTGCAAAATGCTTGAATCCCCAGTGCGACTGCAGCGCTGGTTTTACATTGCAAAACACCCAGCTTTCAACCAAGCAACTGTACCTCAGCGATATCATCCTTCAGCTTGTTGTACTTCTCAATGTTGAACCGTGTCCTTTTCACCCCCTTGTGGAAGAACAGCAGATACTGCCTGTCTCTAGCGTCGGGATAAACGTACTCCTGCAGGTTACAGAGACACGCAGACAGAGCTGTGTGTAAGAGGACCCAGTTTATCAGATACCTTCCATCTACTCATTTCTATAGGAGTGAGAAAGCCAACATCAAATTGGCTCCATGTCCTTGGATTTAAAAATTAATGGAAATTTTATGAACGCTGAACACATTTCTGTAGGGCAATGATGTCACCAGGCTTTAAAAAGTTTTTTAAAAATCCATTAAATTTCACTAGTGTGATGATTTCCTGGGTGGTTCTTAACAGAATTTCGGCATAATTGGCCTACATTGAGTCACATTATTTGGTAGAGCGAAAGCACAAAAAACACAACAAGTTTGGAGACTAGAAACAAAGGCTTTCAGCACAATAATATGAATAAATCTAATCTATTTCTATGCCTTTTGTCAGGCAACAGTCTACGATTGTTAATTAACAAAACAAATCAGCAGGGAAAAGGAGTAAATCCACATATTTGATTAGCTTCTATCAAAGCTGAACTTTTTTTCTTTTATAAATGACTTCAGTGGTTATCAGAAGGTAAAAATATTTAACAGGAACACTGCCTGAATACATATTACATCTGTTCCAAGTTTGTCTTCGGATGGCATTTCCATAGATCCAAAAAAAGAAAACAAGGAAAATAAAGAAAAAAGAAACACATCCAAGGCACTCGATTAAGTTCATGCCTTCACTCTCATGGTACAGGTTCTCAGGTTTAATCCATTGCTTTTCAGCATTCAAACCATTATTTAGTTGCTAAACAGATGTCATGGAACTGAAAGCTCTTTTTTTCCTAGTTTTCCAACACTATGAATCTTCAAACATGGATGCTTGGCTCATGTGATAGCTTTAGATGTTTACACCTTGTTAAGGCCTTTACATCGTTATCCCAGTTTGAAGACTCCTGTTGGTGGAAGAGCAATAGTCCCTGACAAAGGTCTCTATGTAAAAAAAAAAAAAAGGAATTGGAAGCCGTGACCTTAACAACAGCAGGACATGCTTGTTGCAGAATAGGTTTTGTTACCTAGCTGTTAACGTTCATATTTGGTGTATAATTCCAAGAGTCTTACCTGACGTGTTAGAACGAAGTAGGCATACATGGCCATTGCAGTGCCGTAAGTGATGAAGTAGGTGACCGGCTCCATGATATCCCAGGAGTACTCCCACCAGGTTAGCCTGGCCAAGATGCCAAACTGGGTTGCCATATATGCCATGCCACCCCACAACACCCAGGTGGTGCGTCGCTCTGCCTTCTTACTCAACTCCTCCTTCACCTGCACAGGAGATAAAACAGAAACCACACATGCGTTCACAAGCGGACCACAAAATGCTACTTTCCATTAGGTCAGTAATTCCCCTCAGTACACAAGTATTAACAGAATAATAACATTTTAGTTACATTAGCCATATAGTGTGAATTATGACTGGGGGGATATGCTATACTAGTTACATAATACCTTCTTGTCTCCCATGAAAAAATTAAATAAAAGCATGCAAGTCACTTATTTTCAAGTTCTCTGATAAGTTCTCTGATGTTGTGGTGAAGATTAATCGTCTTATAGCAGAACAAATTTAAATATTACAGCACTCCAAAACACGTTAAGAGAGTTAGACCTTCTCTAGGGGGCGGAGTTGTGAGTTCAGGTCCTCCAGTCGTCCAATTAGCTCACGCTCTTTGCTAAGTTGGTGCTCATCGATGCGCAGCGTGGTATAGAGCTGCTGCACCAGAAACTTGACATCATTCAACTTTTCCGCCTCCTCGTGGGGCAACAGCTCTGAAGTTAAACACACAAATGCAAACAAATAAACAGGCTTCCCACATGCCGAATTCCTCTTATTGGTGACGACCCCCTAAGGCAGAATTCAGACATAAGAATTTCAGGCTTCAGTGGTCTTGCTTCTTATTATGCTAAAGCACTTATCACCATGATCACTGCACCCCCCAAAAACACCCGCCACACCCACAGTCGCAGTGTTACACGCCATGATTGAAATGTGCCTAACAGTGAACAGCAGAGGCTTTGCCCTTTCTTTGCTGGTTCTCACCTCTCCTCGGTGGCCGCACGAGGTGTGTGGTGTCGTTAATAACGAGCTTGAAATCATCCAGCAGCAGGATGTCTATTCCTGTGGAGGAGGCAACCCTCGCCCCATCTGAAGAGAAAGACAAACGGGCAGGAAATAAGAGAGGACTTACGCAACAAAAAAGGTACTGGAACTAAAGATTATGACGTTTTGTTCACTTGTGTGTGTGAGCATACCCATAGAGTATATGGCGACCCGGTCGATGCCTCTGTCCTCTGCCTGGAGCTGTTGGAGGAAAACTCCCACGCAGTCGCTGAGAGGCTTGAGGGTGAACTGGCAGCGCTCTCGTCTGGACGGCAAACTGACTGAGATCACCGGTAGCCCGTTCTGATACACCACCGTCACCTCTGTAGGGGTCGCGCATAAGAAAACAGGGACGGGTCGAACGTCACAAAGCAGAAGTAATCCTGCACAACCTCAATACCAAAACATTTAGGATGCTGAGTAAAACGGAAGTAAAAACAGAATGCAATGATTTACAGTATGTATGCAGTTTAGCATCATCTTGCTGAATTATAAGAGGCCTTCCCCGGATGGGAGCACATGCTCCTCTAAAACCTGTGTATACCTTTGAGCATTCATGGTGCATTTCCAGATGTGTAAGCTGCCAGTTCCACAGCACTAACTCTCCCCCATACCATCAGAGATGCAGGATGAATCTTTTAATGATATTATATACCGCAGATGATGAGATATCACAATTTCACGCTGAGGAAAATTATTCTGAAATTTGTAGTTGCAGTTTTTAAGGACTCGTTAACCTCTGCACATCTTTACTTCTGAGAAACTCGGCCTCTCTGAGATGCTCTTTTTATGCCCAATCATGTTACTGACCTGTTGTTAATTAGCTGAAGAATGCTCCTCCAGCTGTTTCTTTTTAGTACCACTTACCTTTCCAGGTTTTTGTTGCCCCCATCCTAATTTTTTTGAGACATTTGATATGTTTCTATGGTTTCATGACATGTGCATCTGTGTCCCAACTTTTTTGGACCTGTGGTTGTAAAATGAGCTTTCCTCCGTGCTCTCTAATGAAGTTACTGAAAGGCTAAGAAGCGTTAATGAGAAGCAGGAGTCTAGTTACTCTTGGTTTATTTCGCATTGCTCACTACTAAACATATAGATGATGCCAACTGTGGCCTTAATGATATATTGGCTGGCCAATGTTATCAGCAGATATTGGACTGTCACAGATATACTACTTTTACTGTAGGTGTTTTGAAATATGTTTCAGTTTGTCCAGCAAAGTAGTGGTATGGAGTCAGAATTCTGATAGTAAGTATCTAATTAATTTAAATACACTGCTACAAAAATTAAACAGTTGCTCCAATATATGAACATAGAAACCTTGGGGGAAAAAAAAAAGGTTATCCAACAAGTGAAGCATTTTGTCTGACTGCTCACTGGACTGTGGTTATCTGGAAGGGCGTCACAGAAGCCCTAACTGGGTGTCATCACAACACTAAACATAAAACTCAGTGATCGTTCATTAAACATTAACAGATCTTGCCATATTGGAACACTGGCTCCATTCAACTTATCCAAAAAGACATTGCAGTCAATGTAATTAATCTTGAGCCAGTTTAAAAAAAGTAAGCAAAAGTTATTTATTGACTGAAATTATCTGGTAGTAAGTTTAGGGGTGGGTGCCCACAGACAGTTGTGATTAGGAATGGGATTCGATCACTGGTTCCAGTTAACCATCATTTCCACAATGTCCAAGTTGCATGCACCCAAGCTTGGTTGTAACTATCAACAATGACAGCATGCCAATGAAAACCTTTTGTACAGCTGAGACACACGCAAGTTTTTTTAAAATTCAATTTTTGACATAAGATTGTATTGAGAACTGCATTAATAATTGAGTCTATGCACAATAGATAATGGCATTGCTGTAAAAAAAAAAATCTTATTACCCTCAGTACCTAATTTTTGGTTTAACACATCTACTATTTGCCAGTAATCAACACAAGACTAGTAGCTACTGAAAGGAATACACTGCTCGCTGCAGTTTGCCAAAATAAGCCCTATTCAGGCCATCAGTTCTGGAGAATCGATACAGCCTTAACATTGCGAACCTGTTCCTCACAGGACTGCGGTTGATTCTTTGAAGCCAACTATTGATGTTTCTTATTCCCACACAAAAGCCTGAAAGACTTCTAAATCATGCGCGTGTGGTGAGACTGAATTAAAAGGCCTCGAGGTAAACACCGTAGTTTATTCATTCTTTGAAATGTTTTAACTTTCCATAGCCGAGAAAAAGATGGAATCACTTAGTGTACCTGGGACTGAGTTCAAGTTTATGATTCTGTGCGTTTTCTGTGCCATCTGTACACCCTGCTTTTTTCAAGCGCTTCCATCACTTTTGTCCCAAACAGCTGAGCCCACACTCGGCTCACTGGCACTCTCTGCTAATATAAGCCTGTAATATGGCTCTATTGGTCCATAACCAAACTACTGTTGTAATGAGCCTGCACAGCTTATACCATTATCATGCTGAGCGGCCTCTAATGACAGACACATGAATCAAGGCAGGGGGCTGCGAGCCCATAGGAGATATGATCCGAGCCTCCTCGTTGCTGCTGCACCCAAAAACCTCCGCCTCCCGCACAGGCCCACTGCAGTGAATCAGCAGATCTCTGCCCAGGTCCACACCGAGAAATGAAGGACGCTCAGCTGGCACAGGCGGCGCCAGCCGGGCTTCTTTTAGAGGTGTCACGTTTAAAAGACACTAAAGGTTCAGACGTTTCATTTTAAGACCATTTCTTCATTACAGTGACACTTTGAAACGTTGCCCCGAGTGCCCCCCTCTCCCGCACACGTTCCCTTTGTCCTCGTTTATCCTGTCATCGCAGGAGCATTGTTAAAAGTGCAAGGACCCCGTGTCTATCTTTACTACAATCCTACAGCTATTAAAGCACGCTTTAAAATGAATTCAGCCTGTTCTGCAGTGCTGCTCCCTTTCTCTTCCACCCTCTGTTCACACTCTCCATCACTCCCGCCTCTCACACAGACAAGCAGATGCTACCCCGAGACAGATTCCACATTAATGACTTCTGCCTGTTAACTCCAAATGAGCCTCTACTCACTGATTGATGCAGAATTTCTCCCCATCGTTGTTTGGGGTTTTCTCGTTTTTGAAAAAAAGAAAGGGAAACCTCTAATACAGTTACGAGTGCAGCGTCTAGATTTTTGCTGGTGAGCGTGTCAGGTTAACGATGCAGTAGGAAGGGAATACTTACGCTCTGGAGCTGCAGAGGAACACAACAGTCTCTGGCCGTGCCATGAGGGGGCGCCCCTCCAAACCTGCAGACAGGAGGAGAAAGTGGACCAAACTCATTACTTTGCCTTTTAACTGCTTGTTCTCACCTGGCATGCTTCTTTCAGGCAACCACAGCTGCTGCTGCTGCTGCTGTTGATCAGCGTGCAGCACCTTGGCAATATGAAACTGCCCTAATCAATGGCACTTAATTCTCTAATTGTTTATTTCCGAGAGTGTTGTGTTACACAACAGGGACCTCTTTCCCATTTTCTAGAAATGCTCCCATTTGCAGACAAGAGCCACGCCCGAGAAGGACAAATTTACCGATTTAACTGCGGCTTTCTTGTCACAAAAATACTTCTGAGTGTTCATATGTTTCAAATTACTGGTGAGCCATCATCCAGCCCAGGGCAAAAGGCAGGCGGGCAGCTCTTCTCATTCTTAAAAAAACAAAAACAATAAAACAAATGGGGGATGAAGATGAGACATCAGGAAAAAACAAAACAACCCCCCCCCCCAAAAAACACCTCTGGGGGCTCATAACTTCTGGATAAACCAATTGTGACTGTACCACAAAAAAATGCTCAGTTTTCCGCCCTGGTCATGACATCTGGGGCCCAGATCTGTGCAACTATTAGGGTTGCATATGAATGTATACACTGTGTACAAGTATACAATGTACTGATGCGCTTACTCTGTGTACAACTGTTGTAATATCAGATGTACGATACATCTACGATACACCCACACTCTCTGACCCTTACTGAGGCAAACCACAACAGCAGAGCTTCAAAGTTCTCTCAACTGCACTGATAGTCACAGAGTGAAAAGATATCTCACAGGAGATGTGTATATGTGCATCTGTGTGTGTGTGTGTCTGTGTGCGTATACTTTCACTGCAAACAGATCCTTTCTAATTCTGTACAGCCGAGATAAACATGCTCCATTTACCAACATCATCTTTTATCCTGGACAAAAGCAAGACGGCAGCAAAAAGAAGTCAGCGATCCGAATAATAAAGCCCGAATTTATTATTAGTCAGCAACACAATTATCCCAGGTCTGTCTGCGATAAGGCTTTCCCACAGATTCCTTAAGTATTTCCAAAGCTTTACATTGTTGTTCATGTTTGACACAGACGGCCTGTGTCAAAAGGTTTCCTCTGACTGACAGAAAATAAACTCATATATAAAAATCATTCGGGCAGCAGTTAGAGCCCCTTCAAAGGGGGCTGACTGTAATCCGACCATCAAACTGAGACACAGAAACTCAAACCCAGCTGCCAATCAGTTCCTGCTGATTGAAAGCCTCGCTGTCAATCAGTGACTGTGACTGCCAATCTATCAAATGCTCAGAATGATGTTGAACTGGATAAAGAATGAGAAAGGTGTGAGAGTAAATGCCATCACTGCAGCAATAATGCAGAACCTCCTCTGTGCGTGTGTGTCCTAAATGAGAATACCAATTGCCAAGCACCAAGTAGAGCCCAAACAGTGATTAGGTTTCTGATCAGATGACATGCTGAGAAAGGGCTTTTGGCTCATCTGGAATAACTGCACAGTCTGCAGAGAGCACTTCAGCACTGCTTTGCTCATTCATTAACTTCAGCTATTCGAAAGCCAGGAAGATTTCACGGAGATACCCACAACAGCGTCATCACCAGCCCACGCACCCGCTGGCACAGAGCGCCATCACAAACATATGCAAATATGGCACGGGCACACGTGCACGTCCATCTGTGGAGTGACATGTATGCGTGGATATACCTCTGTGTGCTTGCAGGTGGCCGTGTATGTATGTGTGTGTGTGTGTGTGTGTCCACCCGTCTGTTCACCAGCCTGTTTGTCAGCGGTAGTTGCAGTTGCAGCGACTGAGCAAAGCTCCCGCACCTCCACTCCCCTCGGCACGCAGCCACTGAAACGCTGCCTGCAATATTTAACAGCGTAGCAGCAGTCAACAGCACAGCAACCTTGGAATCAATGTCACACGCGGCGAAGGGAGAGGGGGAGAAACAAAGAAAAACGGGCTAAGGAGATGGACAGACGGGCCCGCGATAGAGGGGGAAAGAGGTGTGGAGAGACAGACGGGGAGAACGAACGTGAGGATAAATGGAGGGGCGGCGGGGGAGCGATGGAGATAAATGGAGGCTGGAGTAAAAACGTGCGAGTCACAAGCGCGCTTGCGTTTCTGACCATGTGCTGCATATACTGTACCCTGCAGCAGACAGTCCCTCCCCACCCGAAACGTGACTGTGGAGTGTGTATGTTTGGCAGGGATGGCGGCAAGAAAGAGAAGGAAGACGAGGGAGGGATATGGAAAGAGAAAAGCTATGAGTGAGAGTGAGCGCGAGAGGGGAGGGAGGGTGAGGGGAGTACTGCTGATCACTGCAGTAAAGGAATTCCTCGTCTAGAAAGGGGGGTTGCCCCTCGAATTCACCCACCCTCCCTAACCCCCTCCATCCCTGTCCGACTCGCACAGAATCGTGATGTGCAGGTTCGATTCTCATCAGCACCGTGCTCTATAACCACTGCTGCTTTTTACCACAGCACATACATGCACGTGTGCATTTTGAGCGTACAAAATTCACAGCAAGCAAACAGAGACCCAGAAGATTACATAATAAATCTTGTAGAAGATTTTTTTAAAAATGTTGATGAACTGGAAACAGCTGTGTCTTTCCCTGCTCTCATATTATACAGCAACAGTGAAGAGGCATGAAACCGATCTGCAGGGAAGATAAATCATCCTCACAGAGAACAACCTCACATACAAGCGCCAGGCTTCAGGATGGAGGAGGGCGGGTGCATGGGTTACTACATGCATCACTGCTACAGCTCTGCCTGTTATCGATATCATCCCTCCGCTACGTTAGTTGTGTTTAATTCCAGCAGCATAATGATGTTCTTGTTTTTAGTTCAGGTCAGGTGATGCATTTGGAGAAATTTGCAAGATTTATTAGCTTCCTCCGGCACAGCTACACAAATTCATAAGCTGCTAGCAGAGCTGCTCTGAGGGTGGGTTCACACTACTCACTGATGGTTTTGTTCATGCCAGGGGAAAAAAAAATAATAATAAAGAAACAGGGCTATTTTTAGTTTGATATAAAGAAATCTGGTTATGCTACATTTGGTAACCGACTACTGTGTACATAGTGTGATACTTCTGTGGCAGTACTCGACATTTTTACCCACAGCCCCATCAGATGAACTGAGCTACTTCAACCCCGGTTGGAAAACCACAGCAGTAACTTAGATGTGTGGACAGCACTTCTTTTTGTTTAAGCTTTGCTATTGTAACTGAATCTAAACCCAAGATGACAATGCATTTTAAAAACCTCTTCATCCTTGCAAACACATCATTTTAACTCCAGACACACCGTGGGGAAATCACCGGCTCCCGAGCATGGCTGCAAAGTGTGCTGTGTGAGCCTGCGTGCAAATGTGTTACAGACACCGGCGCTGAGGAATAATGTTGGTGACATAATTCCCATTTCACGGTGCCCTTCTGGAGGAGTGGAAACCTCTGCCATTTATCTGCACAATGACTGCATCCATCTATGTGGTAATGTGCTGTCCTGGGTTGTGGCTACAGAGCAGATAACGTGGGCAGTCACACATTCGTAGCACCCATGTCTATTCAGTATAAAGAATAGATTCATCCTGGGCTCCACTGCGCATACACACCAAAATGATCTTTTTAAAATTTTATGCCTGCATATCAGACATGTTTAAAATCCTTATTTACGCCTTGAACCTCGCCAGACGAGGCTCAAGGCGAGACGAGAAGATCTGATTCTTAAGAACCTGAAGTTTGTAGGAGGTCACTGTACAGTCTTGAGCCACTCCTTATTTCTTTATATTCTGTTAGGAAAATGGGAAAAAGATGCAGGGATTCACTGAACTATGCAAGCATACGAGCTTGAAATTCTTACAAGCTTGAAAGTCAGTACTTGGTATGACCACCCTTACTTTTCAGCAGTCTGCACTCTCTTAGCAAAGCTTGCTTGTAATTTCTTTAAGTAGTCGTCAGGAATAGTTCTCCAGGCTTCCTGAAGGACATTCAAAGCTCTCCTTTGGAGTTTGGTTTCCTTTTGTTTCGTTCCTTGTGAAGATGATCTAACACTGCTTAAATAATGTTGAGGTCTGGGATCTGGAGAGGCCAATCCATGACCGATTGTGTTCCACTGTGTGTTTTTCTATCCGGGTATACTTTTACTGCATTGGCAGTGTGTTCGGGAAATCGTTCCTCACAATTTCCCTTAAGAATGGCTTCTTAAAAACCGCTCTTGCAAACAGTGATCAGTGACCATTTCTGATGAGGCTTTGGTGAACACTAGATGGATCAATTGAAGGGCCAGATGCATCTCTCAGGCCCTGTGTCAGGTCTTTGCTGGATTTTTATTCTATTTCTTAAATATATGACTTTGGGTTCATGTGGTGTAGACAGTTTTTAAGCCTGTCACTTCCTTTTATCCTCCACTTGTCCAGTTTCCTCAAAATGTTTAACATGCTTAGATATGCCAAGTTTTCAGCTAATAGTTCTTTAGAAATCATTTTGCTGGTGCAAAATTATTATTTAATTCCTGTCAAACTATGCCATTTTTTGTAGATTTGCTAAAGAAATGGAAAAAAATTGTTATTTGTTGGTTCATTCAACGAGTTAGAAAAAAAAATCGTTGAATGAATGAGAAAGAAAAAAAAAAAAAAAGATGGTCAGGTGCAAGAACTGAACTAAAAATGAGTGCAAAAAAAAGAAAAAAAAGACAATGTCCGAAGAAAAATTTTGAAACCCTTCAAAAAGCCGGAGAACTATAGTTCAAGAACACTGACAGGAAAGTCTGGCTCCTTGGAAGTAAAATATCAAGAAATGTAGGGTGGCTCAAGACTTTTGCACTATTGTTTGCTAAATGAGAATGTGCACATTGCACATTGAAGAGACAGGACAAGGCAGGCAGGGGGTTTGCAGTGAATGCATTGTGTCTAAGAGGTGCACCCCAAATGTTCAACACTTAAAACAGGGACGAATAAGCAACCACTTCCAAAGTTTGCAATATATCACAAACAAAAAGCAGCGTCACCCATGCTGACTCAGCCTTACAGGGCCGCTTCCAGGTGTATTCTCAGAGAAGGCAAATGAGGTTTACGAGGTATTAAATTGAAAATCCACCAAATCTACCATCTTATCACCTGCTAGAAGGAATGTCTGTGCACAATGATCGCCGTTAAGATTTCCGAGTCTTTCCTGAACCTGGTGTTTCTGGTTTTATTACTCTTTTATAGCATATTAAGAGACTGCTGACTGGAACAGCTGAAAAAGTCTTTCTTCCACTCAATCTCAGGAATGTGAAGAATCTCTTACAATCCCAAGCTAGTAATTAAATATCGAGTCAATTATGTAAAAGGACTATTTTTTTTATGAACTTCTATATTCATTGCTTAGATGCAAGCATTTTTAGTCCTAACAAACAAAAGGATAAAATAAAGCATTTTTCCACAGTCATAAAGTTAAACTTAAGGTGGACTGACATGAATGAATCTTTACACTAATTTATCAACTCATTAATTACAGAGTGTCTACTAACAAGAATCTCTTTTGCAGAATTATCCAGAGCCCTGAGGCATCGTTAACGTAGCAAATCCAGAAAAATCCTCATCAGCTCGTTGTCAAATTATCAATTTATTCTTGAAGTGAACAGCAATAAATAGGACAGAAAAAAAATGCCATGTCATGCTACGTCCAATTTCTATACTCTACCCTAAGGGCAAGATCTCGTCCACTCGGCCCCTTGAAGCCCAGATTTCTCCACTGTGAGCCTAACAAGTTGAAAAGCACAGCTGTGCCCCTTCCAAGGCACTCCCAAATCACTGTAGGCACACAAGCAAACCCTCCCACCCCTCAGAAATACGAAAGAACACATACACCTCGATAAGGCGGCCACTCAGCAATTGCTACAGAAGAAAGCGGATTTGAGAACAGTGTGACAGTAATCACCGTCATTTTTTCCAGCCTCAGCACAGACGAGGTTATGTAACAAAGGAAAACGCTGCCTTTTCTCTCGGCAGTGTTCCTCGCCCGGTGAAAGCCATTAACAGATATGAAATCGGCAGTCCCATTCTTGAACGCCTTGGTATTAAGTAATCGCGGCTCGCACGCCGAGAGGGAAACCGTGACAGAGCAGAGTGTGCCCCACAAAAGCCCGTGCCGATCAGATCCCTCCACTGCAATGCAGGGTTGATAGTGAAAGCAACCCTCCCCTGATTAGGCTATCCAAACATCAAACCCCTCCAAGCCAGTTACAGCAAGACATAAATAATTCCGGCTTAATTGCTCATTCCATTTCAATAAACTGCCTTAAAGGACTTGAACATGCTTTGGATAATTAATTCCAGCTCATGGCCTGCTTAATCCACGAGATAACATCTCAGAAGTGAATGAATCAGATTGTTGACATGCGGGCCCAGTTTGACCGTCATACCCCTATCACCCCCCACCCACCCATCCTCCCCTCCCTGAGACCAACAAGACTAGAACCTGATGCATTATTAAACAGCAGTGCAGGCTTTCACGCCTCTACTTGGAAGACAGCAGCTTTCGGCTATTGTGCTCCACAGCGCTGCTCCTCAAAGGATTCGGTCCCGATGAGAAGGACCAGCTCCGTTCTTTGGCTCACATTTGAGATCAGACTCATGCAGAAATTAGTGCTCGCACGCACATCCATGTGCGTGTGGTCAGTGCGACAGCACACCGAGACCCTCTTTGATGGTTCATGCACCAGATGGCACTAGCTGCTTATGTCAGTGTTAATTTTAGTCACGCAATACTTGTCCTCTCAATATGTCGTTTGAGACTAGTAGGTGGAACTTTTTTCTTTGTCGTTTTTCTTTTTCTTTTTTTATCTCTCCCCCTCTAGCTTTATTTTTCTGCTCTTAGAAATAATTGAGAGTATGCAAATCCAGTTTTGCCTACACACAGTTTACACACTGGCCCTGATCTCACCGGTGACCTTAACAGCATCGATTAAACCTCAAGAGTGTGAAAAGGTGGAGGTCTGTAGCTCCTTCACGTTACACGTACCGCACACTCCGATCGATGCTGCTGAGTAAGCACTGTTCAGTTCTTATTATCTTCCCAAATTTGCTCCTCCCGTCACCAGCGGCGTTGGGAGAATTTTTCTTATCCGTATACACTTTCCACCGTTATAGGACCCCTCTGCGAGCAGAGCTACACTTTGCACTGGCATTACCCAGTTTCCAGGCGCATTAATTATAGATGGGTAAAACAGTTGTTTTGAATTGAGAAGTAAAGTAGCTCCCATTTGTTCTCTCCAAGACTGCACAATGCTCCTCTGTGGCTACCACACTAATTGTTCCTACGGCTGCTGCTTTGGGCACAGAAGAAACTGCAACATCGTCTAACTACTAGATAGTCTGTCATAAAGGACGACTTTATGGAGAATGTGGAACTTTTATCATATTTTTTGTATCGTATCATATCTAAGCATCCGTTAGTTTCCAAAGTGTTCAAATAATAAAGCTGACACAAAGGGAAAAAAAACCCACCTCAATCCGTGGATGAGCTAAGAATACCACTGCATTTATCACACCTTCAAATCCATAAAACTTCAATCAGGGGTTCCAGATTAGAGCCCAAATATTAGACTCTCTTTACAGAGTGACGGATGAAACCTACTCTCTAAGAAAAGAAAAGGTTCTGGATGCCCATGCATCGATTAAAGGATGCCAAAAGATTTTTTCATATAATAAAAGCACATTTAAATACATTTACAATCACCTGAAATTGCCATTGTTTTCAATTCATTACCAATTTGCCACACACTATTTAACCCTACAGCAGCGCTGTCTGATACTAAATTAAATTTCCTGGCACAACTTCACCTACTTCCAAGATGCGTGGAGAAGACAAACATTTGATGATGTGAAGACTCCAGCGACACTTAAAGTATTAGGGAACTTAGTAAAGCTGATACCAAAAAAAAAAGCCAAAAATCCCAACATGTCATCACAGGATCTGCAGGTAACGCGTGGATTTGTTGATCAGCGATCAGAAAGGGATTGTGCAATTTGATCTCCAAACAAACAGAGTAAAAGCGCCTTTTGCCAATGAACAGGCAGGAACAAGCAAAGTCTTTATTCATCTCTGTACAGACAAATCAAAGACAGAGATGTAACAGAGATGTCTGGTGCAGTGAAGTCCAGTGTTTTTATTTTGGAGCTGCTTCCATGTCCCTCTCTCAGTGACAGAGCAGCTTGCAGTAACTGATTTCACTATGAATCTGCATCAGGCTTGAAGCTGAGCGTAAGGTGAATGTTTTAACAGGACAACGATCCGACCAAATGTCCACACTATCAAATCTGCTAATGAAAGATGAAATGGAGGCTTATGTAATGGCTCATATTTGGCGAGTTTAAAATGGGCAGTACATCCAAAGAAACTGTAAAACATCTTGAAACAACCGAAGGAAATCTACATGAGAGAGTGTTTAAAATTTGCAGTAGGCCGACGTCAAAGAGACGAGTGCAAAACACTTTTCAAAGTATGTTTTAAAGTGTTTGCGTGTCCACATGTGCCAAAAGGCAGTATCCATGGGATGCACTTTTACGTGACTGTAAATGGTCCACTAAGGAGGCACAAACACAATTTTCTGTGGCAAAAACATTCCCCTCCGGGATTCAAAGTTCATGGTCACATTTATCAAAACCCACACTGAATAATATATCATGTTCAGAGCACGCATTAGAACTAGGTCACCACCAATTTATCTCTCATCACTGATGCTTAGAGGCACAAGATGCTCCACTTTCCCCTTCTGCTGTTTTATCTCTTGCCTGGCTTCCAAAATCTGACCGTCAAGTTCTGTTTCCGCTAACGGTGAAATACGCAAACTTTGTACCTTGAGACTCATAATACCCGTAAACATGTTTATTTGGTTGAACATTAAGGTCATAAAGCTTTATATTCCAGGTTGTTACGCGTTTCTGAACATCTTGCACACACACACTAACAGTACTGTTTTTCAGACTAAAATTAAAGAGTTACAAAAATGCTGTAAGGGATGTACAGCAGTTAAGTGAATGTAGTGAGCTACAGTTTGAGATCGTTTTTGGCCTATATTTACATTAGCCAAACTTCCTGTTTGCATTGTACCCATTGATGTATAATTCAAACAGGAAGTTTGGATCACTTTGATCCTGTAGAAAATTAAGAGCAGCATTTTCTTTCCATGATATCAAAGTGTATTCAGGGACATTTATTCACAATGGACTCCTGATATTACTTCTTTGGAGTTATAACTGAATCTAAAAATACATGACTCATGTGTCTGCAAAAGAAATTTTGACACGCAAACAGGCAATTTCTTATTATCCTCCAAGACTTAGGTGACATATAGACTGCAGCACTAGCTGCTGACCATTGACTGCCATAGCACCACTATTGTAGGCTTTCTATTGTTAATACATATAAAATATCAGACCATGACATTCACTGTTAGTGTCTTTGTCTTACGTCTCTCGCTCCCAGCTCTCCTGTGCACTCGAGTAGGGCATGTCTGAGATGGGGATGGGTATCTTTGCTGGTGCAATTACCATAACAACGATCTTTCACTTATAAGGCAACCTAACCAGGCTAAACTAAGACAGCTGAATGAGCAACACACCTCGGCACAAAAGCAGAAAATGTTGAACCGTGAAACACGTAGGCGTGATTCTTCCTCCCTAAATCTAAGCTGCATCATCCAATCTATACTCCTGTTATATGAATGCTTTTTAGCAGCATCCACCCTCAACTCCAAAGATGTGAGTATTTAAAAGGGTAAAGGAAATGCAAAGCTTTCATCAGGCTTTTCAGTTGAGGGACTAATTAAAAACGTCAGCTGAGACAAAACATGAAGTAAAGCTCAACAATGAAAATGTCAAATTTAAATTTCCAAGGCAGCCAGGTGGCTATTAATCCTGACTGGGTGCATTGGGGGTTTCTGGTCTTTCTTCTCAGAGAAATTTGCATCATTGTTTGATTAATAGGGCAGACCAGCGAGCTAGCCTGCTGGCACTGAAACTATCCACCTGGCCAGAATGCAGGGCCGAAAGATGAAAGAGGAGGGTAACTATAGAATTTACAGTATATAACACACAGCGAATTATATAATTTATCTCCCGTTATATAAGCAATACAGTTTCTTCCTTCATTTGGTGACCCAGTGAAGGATTTGCAACACATTATTTATTAGAAAGGCACCATTACCAAAAATGGTTAGGAAACAACTAGAGCTGTGCCTGTTTTACCAATATTCCCTGGGTTTAGAGTTGACCTGAGATGCCTGTGACTCTGCCCTCTGCGATCATGCAAGGTCACACTGAGGGCAGCGCACGGTCTCTCGCAGACCAATGTGAACTCCTCCTCAAGCAGCATCAGTTATTTATGGAGCCGAGCCTGGGAATGCTTCTTTTGAGGAACTTTGACAGGCTCTCCCCCTCTGTGACTGTGTCCATGCCTTGAACTCCAAAAGAATAAAGTTCACTTCGCAAAAAAAGCACTGCCTAAAAATGCCAAGAATATCAGTGCTTGGTCTTAGTCATCTCGGTGTTCAGCTAGCAGTATTAACCATCTAGCATCATCAGGGGAATAGTCCACGAAAGTCTAGAAAACAGAATTCACAGAAATCTTTGCTTCTTGGATATGTCAGCAAGTCTGCCGGAGGTTTTATTTAGCCGTGGTCCGCGTGGACATATTGCATGTACATAACCCAGAGAACTGAGCTCACAAATGCCAATCAGACACAGATTGGAGCAGACACTTCTGAAGGAGCTGCGGCACAGAAACACACAGCTCACCTCACGTGGGCATTTGCTGTTACAAGTGCTTTCATTTTTTGGCCTCAGTGTTTTCTAACTGCGATGCTGTTTTTCCAAGTGGAACTCTAAGCGTAATCAAGGCGGGTTATCTTTACAGCCCGTGTGCACGACTGGCCCTCTGGCCAACGGCTTTGGTGCCAGTTTCCACTTTCACCACGGCCTTCTGCTAGTAGAAATGCCAGTAGAAATGGGCCCACATATCCTGAGCATAACCATGTATAATATCCACAAAACTTAAAAAGAGATTATACACACACAATACGGTAATATTATGTTGAAGCACAGTACGTATCACTCCGCGAGGCTCCTGCCTACGATAGCCCTAATGCTCCGACAATCCATCAAGCGGTGCGGGTTCGTAGCTTAGCAAAGTCTTACTAAAACATTTGACAGATTTTCGAGTGCCGTGTACCACAGAAAATCGTTTCGAGGTCAGTAAACACAACCAGGATTCAAACACAAGGCACATGGGATTATAAGGGGCACTGTCGATTTTCAGAAAAATCAAAGGATTGATTTTAAGTGTGCTGTATTTTCCAAAAAACACGGTAATAACGACGGCCCGCTAGCATGCT